>JAQOWM010000172.1:0-38405 GCA_029041755.1 Resseliella maxima | reverse complement strand
GCTTACCAGGGTAGCCAATTCTTCAATGTATTCCTTTTTTATCGAAAGTGTTTTATCATACGATGTACTTGGCGTACATTCACTCAAATTCAATGAAGATGATTTCTTTTTTTCACTTGATTTTTTTCTCTCATCTATCAAGATTGTACTTTCAGAACATTTTTTTGCAATTTTTGCTTTATAAGGGCCAACGTTTTTAACACAATACACAATTTTACTTTCCATGTCGAATACTTTTAATCAATGTGCACACTTAAATGCTCAAATTCATACTGCCCCGTGTAACAAAAGTATTTTGTGTGCTACAATGATGGTTTCATATTACTGTTAAACCATTTAAAATGCATTGACAATATATTCCAAATGGAGCACTGGTTGTTCGCTACCGACAGAACCATTCGGATTTAAATACAAGCCATATAATACTCACAGTCTGTATTTTAAATTCAAATCAAGAAATTTTCATGACGAAACTAACTTAGCTCTGTGGTCTAACGCTAGACTTGGCGATCTTACGGTCGCGAGTTCAATTCCATCCATTTTTTTTTAATTTCTTTTCCTCACACAATTTTTGTTAGTTTTATTTTTTGTTTGATTTGATTCATTTACAAATCAATTACATTGAAATAATATTATTTTTATTAGAGAGCAAATTAAATCAAATCAATTGATTTGATTTGATTTGAAATTGAACATTGAAATCAAATGATTTGACAAATGATTTCTTGATTTTCAAATCAAATGATTTCAAATCTGCAAACACTGGCCGGAATACGCTTCACTTCAATTGAGAGAATCAAAAATTAGCTCGAAACGTTTTTGGCGGCCTCAAAAAATGCGAACTTTTTTTTGGACGAAATCCAAAAACTGCCTGAAAAATGGGTAAAAGTCATAGCTTCTGATGGACAATACTTTGAATGAAAAACATTGTATGAATTTCTTTGAAAAAACTAATTCACACATCCAATAACTTACGCGGAGGTGAAACAGAATCATCCAAATGAAAATTTTGCTCCAATTCCACCGAATCACATGAATAATTATTATTTACATTAACGATATTAACGTTGATTAATGAAGAAAGATTAACCGGTAAACCAACGCGCGCGTGGCTACAACACGATTTAACAAAGTGAGGTTATGAGGAAAAACAATATTTTCATAATGGATGTAATTATTAAAATTCTCGAATTTATTTAGACAAACGAGCGTATTGTTTACAAGCGGTTCTTTTATTACAAAAATTACACGGCACAAGACATTACCGAATTCTGATACGAAACTAAGCACTTCTTCATTCGATTCAACGACAACATTTTTCACTAGCACTTCACTATAATGTACGATAAAGGTTTGATCGCGGAAAATATTGAATAACGATAATTTATTGACTAATTCCCGACTCAGCTGACAATGTTTATGCAAATTCCTACCAATATTTATCAAATCAGCAATCCGATAGAGTAAATACTATGACTTAAATACTAAAACAATATACGGAAATTAAAACAGTCAAACAATAAATATGGGAAATAACAAAATAGTTGATTCAACATTTAAATTACAAACAGAAAATACAACACGAACAAATGGTGTGGTTTAAACGGTGGGCATTAGTATCAGTATATTTGTATGAATATGACAGAATACAGATTTGTCAACAACAATGAATTTTGATGATGATTTGCCAAACTTAAATTTGTCATTCAATTGTCGTTCTATTCAAATCAATCACGGTGAGTTGCATTTTCCGTTTAGTGTTCGTGATTTTTTAAAAATTCACATTTTGTTAAATATAAAAATTACACAAAACATTTTTTTATCAAAAATATTTCTGTTTTCTGAATATTACATTTTTTTCAGTATTTTTTCAGTTTTTTGCTTTTGTTAGGTGATTCGTTTAAACAGATACAAAAAGTGTGAAATGTTATAAAAACTTAAATGCCGCGCATCAACATAGAGGGCGAATGAGGTGGAATATATTTCAAATCTCAGCATACTAATGCCCACCGGGTTTAAGTCATGCTTTGCGAGATGTATGAATTCAGATTTTGAATATATTCCGAATATATGCATGGGGGCGTTTTGACAGAACAAAGAAAAAGAACGTATCAGCATGGTGGCAAAATGTGTAAGCATGAATTGTTGTCAATAGATGGCGTGTGTAGTCTTGCAATTGCAAGAAAATTTTCATGCATTTTTTTTTTTTGTGAAATGAATAATTCCTGGAATTTATTTTATATTTACCTTTTGTGATTTTGTCATTGTCATTGCTATCTTAACCCCAATTTTTCCCCTAATATTTATTATTTAACTTGTTCAATTCCATTCAAAAGCCGATAATTTTACTCATTAATTTTTTCATTGCATCATAATAAAATTCATGTTTTTTTACGAATTTTCTCATAAAATTAATTCAAAATATCGCTTGTTGCTCACACATTTTACGGATTTTAGTTCATTACAAAGAAAATAATTAGGAAATAATTTTTTAGATTAATCATATTTGAGTGGATGGTGAATTGAGTGAATGGTTTGAAGTGCGAAATGGTCTCCGACAGGGCTGTAAAATCCTCACCGTGCGTGAGGATTTGAATGTGGTGTGGATTCGGATGATGAGGTAGCAAGAAAGTCAAGATTAAGATGGTTTGGGCATGTACAACGTATGAATGAGTATCGTTTACCAAAGTTAATTTTGAATGCGGAAGTGAATGCACCGAGAGGTAGACCGCGGAGGCGATATTTGAATTCGGTTCAGAACGATTTGAACGAAAGGGGTTATGATTGGAATGGGGAAACTCAAGACCTGGCTCTCGATAGGGTTTGCTGGAGAAGAATTGTTAAGGGGCTGCCATTACAAAACAGACGATTGTTGTTGTATTAATCATGTTTGAATCAATCCATTTTGGGTGATTTGAAATAATTCTTTTCCTCAATCTAACATGACAATCAATTGCATCATTAACACAAAAATGAAAATTGTTCAAATTATCCAGTGAATCGTTAGACAAATCAAATTCCAATCAATATTCCTCAAACAATTGTTTACAACAACAACAACAACTACAATCATTTAAAGACCATTAATGTCTTTCATCGTCTGGTCAGTTTTGTAATGGTCGGCCAATAACAATTCTCCCCCAACATACCCTATCGAGAGCCAGGTCTTCAGTTTCCCTATTCCAATCATACCCTCTTTCATTCAAGTCGTTCTTAACCGAATCCAAATATCGTCTTCGCGGTCTACCTCTACCTCTCGGTGCATTCACTTCCGCATTCAAAATTAAATTTGGTAAACGATAATCATTCATACGCTGTACATGACCAAACCATCTCAATCTTGACATTCTAGCTATCTCATCAACCGAATTCACATTCAAATCTTCACGTATTTTCTCATTCCTAATTCTATTATCCCATTGATCCCTACGCGACACACCCGCAATCATACGCAAAATTTTCATATCACCCACTTCCAAACCATGAATTAAATTATTTGAATCGACCCAGCTCTCGCTGCAATACGTGATAGTTGGTCTGAAGATTGACCCATGAATCATCAACTTCGTCTCCTTACTCAACTCTTGTTTATTGAAAACATGTGACCTAAGCTGTGCAACAACTTTATTACCTTTCACTCTGCGATGTTCGAACTCCTTATCCAGTTTGCCATCTTCCGAAAAGATGCAACCTAAATATTTGAATTGAGACACTTGCTCAAGCACACCTCCATTCAACATACAATTTACTTGCTTCCTATCTTTCCCTATATGCATAACCTGTGTCTTTGAACTGCTAATGGTCATTCCAAAGTTCGTACAAGCTGTTTCTAAATCGCTAATGCTGTTTTGTAGCTCTTGTTCTGAGCCCCCAATTAGTACTAGGTCATCCGCATATGCAAGAGCGGAGATAATGTTTCCCCCCAAAACTACGTTACCCCTCAGCTTAGCTGACTTGATCAGTTTGTCCATATAAATTATAAATAAAAGCGGTGATATTGTACAGCCCTGTCGAAGACCATTTCGCACTTCAAACCATTCACTCAATTCCCCATCCACTCTCACAGCCGCTTCACAATATCTGTACAAACTCTTAATTGCACTCAGCAGGGAACCATTCACACCATATTCACCCAACACCGACCAGAGCTTATCTCTAGGTATGCAGTCATACGCTTTTTTCAAATCAACAAAACATACATACATATCCCTGTTTCTCTCATGGAACTTCTCTATTAGCTGTCTCATGCAAAAAATTTGATCTTGACATCCGCGCATCGGTTTGAAGCCCGATTGGTTTTCATCCAAGAGCGATTCGACAATAGCTCTGGTACGTTTTTCTAAAATTGCACTATATACTTTTTTAAACAATTGTTTAAATCATCATAATTTTCATTTACAAAATCACGATAGAAACAAAAACTGGATTTATTTTCATTATTTTGACTTCCAGAAATAACAACTTCAATGGATCTGTGGTGCACCTCAGATTTCACCAAAAAAACATCATTATTTATGCAAAACATCAAATCTGGATCACTTTTCCATATCAAATCCAACATTTTACCATTATTATTTGATATACCATTAATCTGTGACAAACCAAATCCATGAAAAGAATCCAAAACAAATAATTCCTTCTTCGAAAAAGCATTAATAGGATAGGAAACATTCGGACCATCATTGTCATTTGGACCACAAAAAATCAGGCAAATTGAAACCTTTATGAAATGATTTCGAAAACAAAAAATCCATAGCATCAAATATATTCTCAAAAATCTTAAATGGCGAATTTGGTCTAATATACACAGACAGAACTATTTGTACATCTAGTACGACTTATTTGAATTTTGACGTTTTTCTACATGTGTTGAAAAATTCACAACATTGTCGTACACAGATTTCTATACGTTTTATTGAGCGGGAAGAGGGGAAACATAGCTGTGTGCGAAAATATTTCTCCTTCGCACTCAACTGTATATCAATAGTATAGAAGTATATGTACGAGTCGTACAGTACGACTATGTTGTGAATTTTTCAACAGACGCAGAAAAACGTTAAATTTCAAAAAAGTCGTAGTAAATGTACGAACAGTTCTGTCAGTGTACAATTCAACCAAAAAAAAATTTCGGCAATTCATTGTGAGTTGCAATCAAAACACCACCACTCTGAACCTTTTTAATGGCTTGATCTCTCTCAGTTAGATTTGATCGATCACATCGAAAAACATCAAAATCATTTGGAAAAATCTCACTACTACCTATGGTGCTATCCAAATGTATTTCACACAACAAATAAACTGTAAAATTATTAATTAAAATATTAGACAAAAACTCTGGAATTTTAGTTCTCAAACCATTAACATTGCACAAGTAAATGTAATTTTTCCCTTTGGTATTATTTTTTGAAATATTCATTAACGGAACATGGGCTGGCACATTTGATTCAGTACAAAGTTTTGATGAAAATGTGCCGGATTCATATATTGATGATACAACATTCCAAAAAGGAAAACCATTCCAATTAATACTCTGTTGGTTTTGATTAAGTTGCTGTTGTAGTTGAAATTGTTGTTGTTGTGATTGGAATTATTGTTATGGTTAAGATAACGATGTGGTTGTAAAAAGTAAGATACTTTTTAATTGAAACACATTAATTTTTATTACTTAAAAATTAATTACATTTATTTATAAGTGCTGTAAATGTATATGTTGTATGAACGCCGGTTGATGCTCAACTGATGAGAGCTTTTGACAATATATCAAACTGTCATGTCACCATGACATTTAACATTTTTTAGTACATCATTACAGTGGTCGAAATCGTTGTTGTGGTTGAAATCGCTGTTGATTCATTTGGCTACCATGAGATTGATTATTTTTGTTGTGATATTGCTGAATCTTTTGAGCATTATTTCGATTAACATTTAGATTCGAACGATATCGATGGAATTCCCGATTATTAGATTCAAAACCACTCCGATAATTATTATATTCATTCCGTTTATTTTGGAATTATTATGATTCTTATTATTTCCATCAAACTTCTTTCAACTTTGGAATGACAAAATAATTTATTCTTTACGGTGTTAATTTTAATTGACTTTCTTTGAACTGGAATTGATTTTTTTATTTTCACCATTATCAACAAAAGGTTTAATACAGTAATCCCCAAATCTCAGTATTGCAAATCATCCTGCAACATTCCTTTGATAGAGTCGATATTTTACAGGATAAATACTTGCCAACATTTTCGCTTTTTTGTGGTAATTCAATATCTCAATTGAAAATGAATCAGTGTGTATTTTTGACCATTCTTTTTAGCATCATTCGATTTGATTCAATTCAAATCTTGAAAGATGAATCGAATACAAGGCTGTCCGATAATAACCTGAAAAATACAAGTGGCTCCATCTATCGTTCAGAATCGATATTATTTTTTAGTAGTGCCATCCTTCAAACCTCTACTGTCAAAATTTCAAGTGACAGTCATTGAAAGCAAACAACCTCCAATATTTTTGTTAACAATGGAAAAAAATGAATTTCGTGTGTTGATAAAGTACTATTTTTTGCGCAAAAAAACCATAAGCGAAACCAAAGCAAAGCTTGATAAGTATTTTCCGGACTCTTCTCCGTCGATTGGAACCATTCATAAGTGGTTTACTGAATTTAAATGTGGTCGTACGAGCACAGAAACAATACCAAGTCCAGGTCGTCCAATTGAGGTAACAACTCCAGAAATGATAGAAAAAATTCACGATATGATATTGGATGATCCAAAATTGAAAGTGCGCGAGATAGCTGAGGCCGTACACATCTCAAAAGACCGTGTGGGTAATATTCTGCACGAAAAATTGGAGGCGAGAAAGCTTTGTGCAAGATGGGTGCCGCGTTCGCTCACAATTGATCAAAAGCGCATTCGAATGAGAACTTCAATGAGCAATTTGGCCATGTTTCAAAAGAATCCATCTGAGTTTTTGCGTCGATTTGTGACTATGGATGAAACATGGATTCACCACTACACACCGGAATCTCGTGAAGCATCGAAAGAGTGGCGTTTACCGGGTGGAAGTGCACCAAAGCGGTCAAAGACGCAACAATCGGCCGGTAAGGTTATGGCCAGTGTTTTTTGGGATGCACATGGCATAATCTTCATCGATTACCTTGAAAAGGGTAAAACGATAACAGGAGCATATTATGCAGCGTTATTGGATCGATTGGATGATGAAATCAAGAAGAAACGACCGCATTTGCAGAAGAAGAAAATCCTGTTTCACCACGATAATGCACCAGCTCACACATCAACAATCGCACAGGCAAAATTTCACGAATTACGGTACGAATTGCTTCCCCAACCACCGTATTCTCCAGACTTGGCCCCCAGCGACTATTATTTGTTTGGAAACCTGAAAAGATGGTTGTCTGGTAAGCGTTTTGGATCAAATGAAGAAGTGGAATGGGAAACAGATAGCTATTTTGGACGACAAACATCAGACTATTATTTGGAAGGGATAAAAAAGTTGGAAAATCGCTGGACTCGGTGTATCGAGCTAAAAGGAGATTATGTTGAAGAATAAAATCGATTTTCACAAAAAAAAAAAATTTTTCATTCATTTTTTCAGGTCATTATCGGACAGCCTAGTACACACATTTCACTGGTTTTGGTACAATATTCAATCCCTTTAGAACCCTAAGTCGATCAGAAACATTTCTGTATAATAAAGAACTATCAACTTGAATGACTTGACTCATATCATCATCAACATGAGATTCATCTGTGTTTATAATTGATTGACATTTTTCTCAATTATTTCAGTTTGCGTTTCTTTATTTACTGATGACTTATTTTCATTCAAATCATATTTTCTGAATTGTATTATGCAAACTTCACACGAGACAACAAATGGCAAGTCAACACTGAAAGCGCTCTTAAAGTTGTCAAATCTCTTCGGGTTCATTTTTAATTGATCACCAGAATTAATTATTACACCATAGAGAGCAAAAACATCTTTCACCATAATATCTTCATTATCTCTCTTTCGCATACATTCGACAAATAGTTTGTTTTTGCAAAATGTACAGTTCAAAAATAAATTTCCATATCCATCACCGTCACATTTGTTTTCAACACAACAAAGTGGTTTCACTTTTGACATTTTCATTGAATTACAACAAAAAAAAATTATGATAATGAAAAAATTAATTAAGTGAATTTTGAATAATTATTCGAAAAAACTTCAGCAAAATAACAAAATATTAATCTAAAATTCACTATAAAACCACTTTTTGAAATTTAAAAGTGTTGATAAATACTCCAATTTCAAGAAAAAAAATCAGAACAATAGAGCGATAGATGTGAGTGCTTGACACCAAAACCTAACCTCCATTGTTAATTGTTCTCCTATCTTCTAATGTGTTCATGTGGAAAAAAAAGCAATCTGTGTTCATACGGGGGAAGAAGATATCTATGTGGCCATTTGAATTTACGTAATGCGAAAATCAAAAACTGTTTTTGAATTGATTCGATATTTTTTGTGTGTGTATTACAATTTGGCGACCAAATCGGAGATGCATATCCAGTGATTGGAAGAACATCTTGATTTTTTCCAATTCTGCTGACATTTAGCCACTATATTTTGCCCTATATTTTCACGAATTTGAAAAATATCCCTTTTTTTGCTATCAGTTCACTGTCTGAATGAATTCAAGTGGTTCTTTTCAATAATTGTATGCACTTTCACATTTCTTAAATGATGCGCTGGATTTCTTTTCGACATGGGCAAAAAATACAACATTTTGAAAAATTTCATGGGTTGGATTGAAGATTTTTCCAGATTGGGCCATCATTAAAAAATCAGCACTAATAGTTCAAAAGTTTTCCAACAATTCGATTTCATTTAAAATTGTTTTCTTCTGCACGAATAAAAAGATAGTTTGATGGAACGCAGGCAAGATGTCAACAGAAAACCGCTGGGTTGAAAGAATAGACTAACAGCTTGGCATAGCATTTTAATTGGCATCCTCACTCCTAAGTATTACCACATAAGACTATACTGAATTTGGTATTGTAAATTGACAAACCTGCAGCGCAGGTTAAAGTACGGTTGTCATGCGATTTTCGGTATTGTATTTGCAATACCGAAAGTATAAAAACCATAACAATAGACATAACCTCGGAATTTTCAAATGAAATAAACGACGACGCTAAAACTAGTATGCGGTTATGGACAATACCGAATAAATAATAAAAAAAATTTAAAAAATAAATGAAATAATGAATAGTTATGTGTAAAATATCGATGTAAATTTATTTTTAGCGCCTTTATGAAAATCAAAAACGAAAAAAAAATCAAAAAAAAAAAAAAAATAAATAAAACTATATTGTTTGGAGATGCGTCAATTTTTAAACCTCAAGTCTCAAAACGTCATGAATTATAAATCAAGCCTCAAGCCTCAAGCCTCAAGCCTCAAAATATCATGATTTTTTAACCAAGTCTCAATGGTAAAAATCAGAAATATGAATGGAGTTGCCACATTATCATTTTTTTCAAGCTTTGTTAGTCCCTTCTTTTCAAACATATGAGTCAACATTAAATACCATTTGAAGAATTTTCGTGTGTAATTGAATTTATTCGATTTTTTTACTGTTTACGAAGAGACATACCTGTATTTTTTTCGAGAACCGATACAATATGTGAATCTTGGCGTGAAGTAGTTGCTACCCAATGAACATTTTTCAAAAATCCTATGCATAATCGAAAAGAAAATTATGCATAGAAAATGTTGTATGCATTTTTTATGTGAAATAAACGTTGAAAAGTTTGATCGTATGCCTAACACAGTGCAACAGCCATTCTAGGGAATGGGAAATTCGACTTGCAAGTGAAAGTAGTTGCTGTGGAGAGTAAACCCCCAAAAGGATTTGATTGTCTGTGGGTATTGGGGAATTTTCACAGTCATATTTTCTTTTTTCAAATAGCCGTGTGTTTGAATTTTTTATATATGTGTTTTACATGAATATTTTCGATAACTTTTAACTTGAAAACTTGTAAATAATGGGAAATTTATGGCTTAAAAATGATGTCAATCATAAAATAGAATATTTCAAATCATGTGAAAACATACTTAATAGTGAAACTTTATTTTTATTGAAACATCACTCACATTTCTCTTTGAAAATTTGTTTTTCTGAAATAAACTGTGATATTATTTTCTTTCATTACGTGTTTTTTTAGTGAAAAATATTGGTGAATTTTAAAATTAATTTTTGAATATTATGTGGAATAATCAAATTCATCTATTCATAAATCTATTGAGTAGATCGAGAGGAGAGTATGTTCATCTGACTTTATAGCAAAAAAGGAGAGTAAGTAATTGTAACACTAAAAATGGTTAAAAGAGAGTACGGATTTTACGATTTTGCATTGTATTTAGTATTCAAGTGAACCTGCTCTCCTCTTTAGTATAGCCGAATTGATATTTTCCATACTCTCCTTTTTCAAAATTATTTTGAATTTTTTTACGTACTCTTGTTAAAATCATACTCTTTATCCTCAAATATATGCTTGCTCCACCGGCAAATTTCTCCAAGAATTCTATTTGGCGATTTTTTCCCTCTATATCTGTAATTTTTTACATCTGTATTATTAAATTTGTTCATTATATTAAAAAAAATCAATACAACATTATTTCGAACGGCATGGCAACTTGGTGATATCTTTCACCTTGCTCGTCAGATTCGGTGGCCAATTGATGGTTAAAATATTCCAGATGATGGTGTAAGAAGTGAATTTTTAGCCGCTGAAATTCAGCGACATATGTACGCCAATTTTTGAGAATGACGTTAACATTTTCGACACAAAAACGTCGTAGTTACTTGAACGACGTTTTCCCAACAAACCATCGATTACTTCGATAATTGCGTTCCATGTTTAAAAAAAATTTGCAATTTTGGCACAAGAATGTCGTCCGAATGAGGCAGTGGTATTTGTACACTTTTAACAGCAACATAATTCCAATTTTTTCGCTGTTCTTTATTTAGAGCGGCTCCTTTATTCACACATGCGTAGCAATTCAATGGATCGTGTTCACCAGGATTTGTCCAAATCATTGGGACACCAAATGGCATGGATTCACGTTTTTTATTTTTCCAGTCATTAAGACGATTGTAGCATCTTTTGCATACAATGTTTGGCACCCAATTCGTGTTCTGAATAATTGTTTGATCAAAATACTTTTCGTATGCTCCAACAAATTCTTCGGTGAAACATCCGCCTTTTTTATCTTTTGACACAAATTTACCAAAATATAGCAAAATTTGTTAATGTTTTGATTACAAACATCCATTTTCCACTTTTCAAATGAAACAAACTGTTTTTTGAACTTATTTAGCAAACAAAGCAAAACCTCAATAAGTTAAGTGTCAAACAGAACTGTTATGTTATTGTATAAATGTTTAACATAATTGCGTTTTACGCCATCTATTGAAAATTGAAAAAAAAGGCAATCTGATCTTCTAAAATTTATTCAAATTGTTTTAAATAATTTTTTTATGTTTCTAAAATTCACCAATATTTTTCACTAAAAAAACACGTAATGAAAGAAAATAATATCACAGTTTATTTCAGAAAAACAAATTTTCAAAGAGAAATGTGAGTGATGTTTCAATAAAAATAAAGTTTCACTATTAAGTATGTTTTCACATGATTTGAAATATTCTATTTTATGATTGACATCATTTTTAAGCCATAAATTTCCCATTATTTACAAGTTTTCAAGTTAAAAGTTAAGAAGAATTGAAAAAATTGCTCATTTTTCATTATTTGGCTGAATAAATTAAATGAAAAATCATGATTTTTGTATGTTTGAACTTTTAAATCAATTATCGACTGTCCATTCATTAATTGCGAATCATATAAAGGCCCAATGAAAATAATCAAATGAAAAGTAAACAATTATTGTAATTGTTTATATGAGTTTTGCCGTAATTAGTTAAGTGTGTCACACTGTAAGTTTCTGAAGGACCAACCAGATCTCCTGAGGAAAATTTCAGCTCAAGAAAAATATGAGTTCAAACAACCCAAAACAATTGCTGATAACAGTCCCGGTGCCATGTCTATCGATTCAATTTAAAGAATTTGATTACATTTTATTGATATTTTGAAAATTTAAATGTAAAAAGGAACATTTATTACTCGAAATCACGAAAATTTTTGATACTGTATTTTGTACTATTTTTCATGGGAGTGTACTATTAAATCCTGTTTTTTTTACTCGAAAAATTGATTTTATATTAGTACGTTTTTAAGTGGTTACTATTGGTCAATCATTGTTTGACACAGTATTCCACATTCGTATTATACATAGATCAGGCGAAAGTGATGATTACGACCATCACTGCTGATTAGGCCTCTATTTGCGCTGAATGGATATGGTAACGTCATTTTGACAATAAAACTATGCGCAGATGTACAGGTGTTATAGTATATACAGACATGGACAAAATTGAGTATACCCCTTATGAAAAAAAATTCTTTGGTTCATTTCATTGCGTTTGTATCAAATTTTTGTTACGATAAGGATTATATTTTTTGTAAAAGAATGTATTCTGAATAATACCGAGAGATTTTTGATAAATATTCTTGAATTTTAGGATTTTTTTTAAAAAATGTAGAAGTATGGCGTTTTTGCGTTGGACAAAATTGAGTATACCGTGTATTGTTTGCGATTGTTCATTGCGTAGAATGTTTTGTTTTCGTATTATATCACTTGTCAGCTAACGGTACGGTTATTCTCAGACCAGTTCATGTACTGAATAAATATTTGCTGACGAATTTAGATGCTAAATTTATCTGCTAAATCATTGCGGCACGCTTGCGTATTGTTTTACGCTTGCGCTACAACCGTTTTTTGTATGTATTTCTCTCGACCGTACATTCGTCCAAGAGAATTGCACTCAAAAAACGATTGTAGCGCAAGCGTAAAACAATACGCAAGCGTCACGCAACGATTTAGCAGATAAATTTAGTAACTAAATTCATCAGCAAATAATTATTCAGTACATGAACTGGTCTGGTTATTCTGCATGGTAAACAAGATGTTTTTGACGTTTCTGTTGCTGCACATTATGAAATTCAATCATTTCATCATTGTGCATTGACATGATGGCGGCACGAAAAAAAATCGCCTTTCAGATCCGAAATTTAATTATTCAGGATCACCAAAACGGTCTGGGTTACGGTAAAATCGCAGAAAAATACTCTGTTTCAAAATCGGCTGTGCATAAAATATGTAAAAAATTCGAAAAAACCGACCTAGTAGTGCGCTGGAGCTTTCGGGTTTCGAGTAATCGTGGCGCCATACCCAAAGTCGCGAGGATAATTATTTCGAAACATTGAAGCTTTGAAGCTATTTCACAATAATGTCATTGTATGTTGTCATTTTGTCTATTGTTCTGTATTTGATATGAGAAGAACAGCATAAATGAAATGTCGTGCGTATGTATTGGTAATGAACGCATTTTCTTGGCCATATAAATTGTATGCCAAGCAGATTCGTTGATCAACAATATTTACGCACTCAAATATTTTTTGTGCTAGCTGTATTTCATGCGAAACGAACAACATTACAAAAGTGATATATAATACGCATATATTGGTGATTTTATCGACTCTGTTTGCCACACAATTCACATGGACAAACAGAAGTATTAATTACCAATACATACACTGACAGAACTGTTCGTACATTTACTACGACTTTTTTGAAATTTAACGTTTTTCTGCGTCTGTTGAAAAATTCACAACATAGTCGTACTGTACGACTCGTACATATACTTCTATACTATTTATATACAGTTGAGTGCGAAGGAGAAATATTTTCGCACACAGCTATGTTTCCCCTCTTCCTGCTCAATAAAACGTATAGAAATCTGTGTACGACAATGTTGTGAATTTTTCAACACATGTAGAAAAACGGCAAAATTCAAATAAGTCGTACTAGATGTACAAATAGTTCTGTCTGTGTACACACGGCATTTCTCTTATGCTGTTCTCTCCATATAAAATACAGAAAAACAGACGAATGACGACACACAATAACAATATTGTGAAATAATTTCAAAGTTTCTGAATAATGACTATCGCGACTTTAAGATGGTGCAACGATAGTGTTCGACTTAATTTGAATGCATTACGCAAATGAAGTGTACGGTGAGATCGGAAAAAACACAACAAATCGGTAACTTATTAAAATTTTAGGACGTATTTTGGAAAATATTAGGACGATTTTTCGGGGCTCTTAGGACGATTTTTGGGTCTTTTAGGATGATTTTCGGGAAATTTTAGGACGATATTTGGGGAATTTTAGGGACAATTTTGGGGGTTTTAGGAAGATTTTGGACGATTTTTGGGTTTATTAGGACGAATTTTGGGTTTTTTAGGACGAATTTTGTTTAACCCCCATTATGGTGTGGGGGTGTTTCCCGTGGTTCGGTGTTGGAAATTTACACAAAATCAATGGTATTATAGATGCTCGATATTATTTCCACATTTTGGCATACAATCTCAAGGAATCAGCCTGCAAGATAAATATTGCTGATCAATTTATATTCCAGCAGAACAATGATCCGAAGCATACGGCCAGCGTAACTAAGCGCTTTTTCGAAAATACCGCAATCAATGATCTCGAATGGCTAGCTCACAGTGCAGACTTAAACCCAATTGAGAACCTATGGTCTCAACTCGACTCAAAAATACCACGTAGTGGCCGCACAAATGGCGAAACTTTCTATGAAAGCCTCAAAACTGCATGGAATGAACTCAGTCCAGATTATTTGCAAAATTTGGTTGAAAGCATGCCGAATCGACTTCAAGCTGTGATCAAAGCCAACGGTGGAAACACCAAATATTAGAATTAGACCGAATCCTAAACAGTTTTTTTGTTTTTCTTCATTTTTCATTCAAATTATTACACGGTATACTCAATTTTGTCCAACGCAAAAACCTTGATAAAAACGCAATAAAATAAACCAAAGAATTTTTTTTCATAAGGGGTATACTCAATTTTGTCCATGACTGTAAATACCTTGTTTGACGCAATCTTCCCTTCTAAATAATTCCAAAATTATTTTTCGCATTCGAAAATATCGAATATGACATTAATTGCATCATGACTTTAGATCTTTAAACATTGGCTTGAATTAGAAGTCAATAAAAATAGTCTTTCTCACTTAGTTCGGTTCCAGATTCATCCTTTTTCAATAATTTATAAACGACCGCATATTTATAAGACCCTTGGCAATCATATTTTCAATTTATAGACAGAGAAAATGTGTGAATGAAAACAAAAATACAACATTTTTATGTAGATGACGTTTTTATAAATTGTAGACTAGAATATTGTGAAAAAATATTTCTGAGAAATTGAAAATTATAATCCTATTTGTTATTTTAGATGTGTTCCCGAAACTTGGCTATATCAGTGGCGCTAATTTTAGCTTTGGTACCATTGATCCACTCAATACCACAACATAGTTTAGCAAAACGGAGTACATTTTTTGAAATTGAATGTAAGGGGGTCTACAACAAATCAATATTTTCCCGTTTAGACAGAATTTGTGAGGATTGTTTTGCATTGTTTAGAGCACCAGAATTACATACACTCTGCAAGTAAGTGGTTATCAGCGAATATATTACATTTAATACTGGATAGAATAAAACTTGTTTGGTTATTATTGTTGAAACAACTAACTTCTTTATTACAATAAAATCCCTTTATCCCTTTTAATTTTCAAATTCAATATGATCACTTCGATTACAATTTAGATTACTTCGATTCATTCTCCCAAACATAAAAAATTGTTCTTGTAATTCATACAATATTTTGTTTTGTTTTTCATTGCCATTTAAAACAATTACTTGAGCTGGAACTGAATATTTTTTTATCAATTAGCCATCTATCATGAAGATGTTGTAATAAATTCAAATAATCAATTTTAATATTCCATTCTTTAGATCGATTCTATTTTTTAATACTTTCCAAAAAAATCGAACAACGCCGTAAATAAATTATTAAGTCGACAATAACTGACTTTTAATAAAATTGAACCACTGATTTAAAATTTCAATTTTTATTGAATGAATGTTATTCATTAGATGATGAACTTCAAGAAAATAATATTTAGCGGTGAAAATTTATTCTTCCATAATTTTAATGATTTTCTAGCATAAGTTTGAAATGGAAATATCCAAGATAATGTTTCATTATACATTAACTCTAATAAATTTGAGCCTTGAAAATTTGTTCATTGATCTAATGGTTCTCTGAATATTTGAGAAATTGTAAATTCCTTGAAATAAGTTATTAACGTTGTTTTTCCTGCACCATGGTGCAATGTTGCCTTCTGTAATGATTGTGAATTTCAATGATTTGTTCAAAAATTGTTTCAAAATTGAAATTTTTATTTGATAAATCGGTTAAAAACTATTCATTAGAAATCATTAATAGTGACATAAGTGTGTTGTTCGAAGTTTCATAGTTATTGTTCGGTTGAATCAATTCATCAAAATTTGCATTAACTGGAGCTTCCAGTCTGGAAGTGATGCCAATTTTACAATTAGACGAATAAATATTGCATTGGCGGTTTTAATGGTGTAAACTCTTACTAATCCATCAGAACTTGGATGAACTTGAATTCTTCTTACCATCGTCCATTTGAGTGGTGCATATCGTTCATCTTAACAAATGACAACATGAAAGAAGGTTACGCTATTCATCGCTATCTGATCTTTTATCTATTTAAAGTGATTTTGGTCGTGTGCATTTGTTTTTAGTGAATAATTACATATTTCACGGCTTAAATTCTGTTTCTTTTTTTTGGACAATTGAATTGATTTTGTGATTTGGTGGTGTAATTTCTTATATCAAGACCATTGAGCTAGTTACAATACAATTACAAGTCAGTGAAGTCACGAGCATACTAATAGGGAACCCAGGGTCGTATCTTCAGGCCCGTACTTAGATCTTGTACATTGGGCAACTGTGGGCCACACGGTGGTTCCCCTGGCTCTTTTACATAAAATAATGTCTCCGGGAAAGCATAAATGCAGCAGAGATGATTGCCCACCAATGCAATAATTTGTGCTATTTGAAATGTTTTGGAATTGAATATGCCGTTGGAAAAGATGATAAAAACGAAAGCGATGCTGTAAAAATCAGAGCGAATGGTGTAATTATGTATGTGTATTTGTCTTAATTGGCATTTGTTTGTTGCGTCAATAACGAAAAGGAAAAAAGTAATGAAGTTGCCAACAGCTCCTTCTAATTCCAAATCTCGTCAAAAGAACACTGATACAATTGGGCCGACCGCGAAAAATTAGCTGAATTCAAAGACATTGTAACGTCTATCAAAAAAACGGCTGAATCTTTATGCACAAACAATACAATCGATAGGAAATAACACTTATGCTTTGGTCTCGCAAGCTAAAAAATCGTCAACACAAGCAACGTTAGTGTTCAACGTAACACTTCAGTGTTCAACGTAAAGTCCTCTTGACACCAAAATTGAAGAATGCTCCAAATTGCTTTGAAAGTGCAAAATACACCAAACGTAAGGGAAATGGTAGTGAAAAACAAGCACCGAAACTAAAAATTATCACAAAAACTGGCATAAATAGATTGTCAATAATCGAAATTAAACCGAGAAAAGAATGGAAAAGACGTGAGGAAAAAGTAACATTCGAAAAAGCAATTTGAGTATCTTGTTTCAGCAAGGAAACTTCAAATGAAGAAATCTCAAACTACATTACTTAGAACTCTTCAATTGCTGACACAACACGTTTTTCTATACACAAGCTTGTAAAATAGACTGTGACATTCGTTGAACTTTGTATCGTTTGAAATCGAGCTAAACAACGATGATTTTGAAATTGTATGTGACCCTAATATGTGGCCACAGAATGTATTGGTGCGTGAATTTACACAATTACCAAAATAAACCTTCGACGACATGTTTTCCATCGATGAAAAACACAGGAAAAAAAATTGCCAACTCAGAAATAAATCAATTGTCCATTTATTACATTTTGTACGTGGTCTCCTGTCAAAGTAACAACAATTTTTCACCAACTTTGCATCGTCGGACTTTTCTATTATTGTGCCCACTGAAACTTGATTAAGTCATACATTTCTTTGGGCTGAATATTTTGACAACTCGTTCATCGTTTATCGCACTGATCGTGAATTCACTGGTTCATCATTTTAATTGGGTGGCGGAACGTTGATAGCGATTCGAAATGATCTTTCATCTACGTCTGTTAATCTTGGCACTAATGACATCAATGACATTGAATTTACTTGTATTGTCATTCATCGTTCAAACAAATCAAGCATTTATGCTTATGCTGCTTACATTCCACCATTTTCATCATCTGAAATTTACTTAATCAATTTTTTTCCAACGAAAGTGGTATTTTTCCATTGAAGATATGAATTTTCTAGAGAATTTCATGTGATTCAAAGTTGTAGACCGATTCAAATCACACAGTCGAATCGTCGTATATACGCTTGGCAATAAAGCGTTTGATATAATGAAAATATACAAAATGAGAGAAATTTTGCACTGACATGTAGCCACAACGTTACAATGCTGCGTGTTCTTAACAATACACATCTTGGATCCATGCCGACCTAGTGGTACGCTGGAGCTTTCAGTTTCCGAGTAATATCGTGGCGCCATCCCAAAGTTGCGAGGATAATTATTTCGAAACATTGAAGCATTGAATAATTTCATTGTACTTTGTCATTTTGTCTATTGTCCTGTATTTGATATGAGAAGAACAGCATAAATGAAATGTCGTGTGTATGTATTGGTAATGAACGCATTTGCTTGGCCGTATAAATTGTATGCCAAGCAGAGTCGTTGATTAAAAATATATACGCACTCGAATATCTGTTGTGCTAGCTGTATTTCATGCGGAATGGCAACCTTACAAAAGTGATGTATAATACGCATATATTGGTGTTTATCGACTCTGTTTTCCACACAATTCACATGGACAAACAGAAGTGTTAATTACCAATACATACACACGGCATTTCTCTTGTGCTGTTCTCTCCATATAAAATACAGAAAAACAGACGAAATTACGACACACAATAACAATAATGTGAAATAATTTCAAAACTTCTGAATAATGACCATCGCGACTTTAAGATGATGCAACGATAGTGTTCGACTTAATTTAAATGCATTACGCAAATGAAGTGTACCGTGAGATCGATCCATGCTTATTGCAATCATGTAGTCTTTGCTTTTCCGGATTTGTTTGTTATTTGTAGAGTATAAACCAAGGAGAAAAGTACTAGAAAGAGTAATCCATTCTAGTACAAAAAAAATCCCGAAGAATCCCATCAAATCACATTCAATATTTACATACATTAATCATAGTTTATAGACCAAATGGTATACCGAATTTTTCAGTGTGTTTAGTCTTTAATCAGCCAGTAAACATTGTATTCGAAAGCGTATGTGAGAGGCTTGCAGGGCACAACTGCACCACAATCGAACGTTCGGCCCATAATTGGCTACACCTTTTTGCGGATTGAGGTATGAACGACAATCCAAGCGCTAAGGCGATTAATTAAAGTGATGTGCGTTAATCAATTGCTTCGTTATGCACAACACTGGACCAACAATTTTTAAAGTGCTTATCCGAGACACTCCGTGTGGTTCAAATATCGACTATCTATTCAATTCTTCTATCAATGAGTGCGTTCAATGAATAGAAAAGATTTTGAATACCAGTAGAATCGAACCCACGTCCCCATGCTTGCAAGCCTAGCGCGCTAACCAATAGTCTACAGCTGGGTTCCACATTCAATATTGTCTTACTAAAATAAAATACACATACATTACTCTTAACACATTATGACTCGTCAAACTCCCAATATAGTGAGATTTTTTTGTATTTAAATATGATTTGTGTTTGTTGTGTTCCATTCAATTTCAGAAACAAATTTGAAAAATATTGTTGATTCAATTTTATTTCCATGTTAATTTTCAAATCTTTTAATGAAATTAATATTTTATTGAATTAATTTTAATTATGAATTGATTTTAATTTTCAAAAATAAAATGTTAAAATGTTGAAAAAAAATTACATACCGAAAAATACAGTTGAATGAGAAAAAAATGTGATAGAAACGGGGAAATGTTTATTTGAAAATGTTCCGCAAAATTGCAAATGGCGTTTATTAACTTCGTTATCATAATAAATAATAAACATGTTAATAAGCTTTTATTATGATCGATCCTAATAAATACTAACCATTATAATACGCTTATTAGGATCGATCTTAATAAATAATAACAAGATAGTAAATATTATGATAATAAACAAACAAAATGTGCCGCTATTTTTTGCTCATTGCCTATGAATTTTATGATGTCGTATTTTTTTTAGTTTAGCTTCGATTTTATTTAATTTATTTAAATTAAATTTGATTTTTATTCAATAAATTTGTCTGGGATGTTTGATTAAGTTTATTATTTAATTTGAATAATTGATGTTTTTCCGTTTTATTAAGTTTTTCTAAGTGAAATTTCATTTTTTTTCCTTTGCTGTGTCATTCGATTGTTGTGGTGAAATTTCAGAGCTACATTGTTGTGCAATTAACAAGTGCAAGGGTCTTACTTATGCTGGTCTCTTACTTAAATTCAAATTTTGCAAAAATCCAATTTGTATTCAATGTATGAGACAAAGAGAGGAAAAAGTCAAAGACTTGCTACAATATTTTGAATTGGCGAAGAAACAAGAAGATGATTCATGGGTAATTATGAAACCGAATGATGAAAATGATATGAATCGGCAGTTTTGAATCCGAATGGTGAAAATGATATGAATCGGCAGTTCTTCAACTACATATTTAGTGAAAATTCACCATTTGCTGTTTCATGTGAAGTTTGTGATCACAAAATGCTCAATAAAAGTGATTCCTAGTTAAATGAAGAGCAATTTCATGATACATGTAGTGAATTAATTGGTGTTTCTAATGCTGATCTTGATAATTCAAATATTAACAAGTCTATGATTGGTGCTAATTTTATTGATGATGAAAATTTTGATAGTTCATTGCTGTTTGAAAATTTGGCTTCAAGATTCAAAACCTTTAGAAACACATGAATTTTATGCCTGAACCGATTGATGGGGTTTACTCGATTCAGATTTCAAGGTCCGGTTATGGTATAAAGCCAAATGATATAAAGAAATTAATTATTGAAAAGACCAAACAACTCGAGAATTCTTTTTCAGTTCAAATTCTCAATTACCATAAACGAAGTAAGAATGTGGGCAAATTTGTTACTTGTAAAGTATCTACTTTGTCAAGGGAATGTTTCAAATAATTTGTGATCCTGTTATTTTGGGTCTTGATGACTTGGTTTTCATTTGCAAAGAAAAAATGGAAGAATTCAATGGATGATGAAGTGAAATATCAAAAGAAAACTGCGTATGATAAATTGAGTGATAAACAGATGAAAAATCAAACTCAAGTTAATGATTTGCCCAATCATCAGAATAACAACAACAACATCAATGGCAGCAAAAACAAAATCAAAAATAAAACTAATATCAACGGAAAAAACAACCATGATATGAAAAGTAACAGTAACAGTAACAGTAACAATACCAAAGTCAAAAATGATAAATTGTTTAACGGAAATAATCCGTCTGTTTGTCAAAATATTAGTGTTAGGATCAAACGAAATTTTGGAAAAAATTATAATAACAATGTAAATAATAAATTTTATAACAATGTTCGAAATAACAATCGCTCCAACAATAAAGATGTAAATAATGTTCATATACAAAGACAACAACAACAATCATCCCAAAGATCTCGACAGCGTGTTAATTGGCGGCGTTCACATCATCCAAGACAGCCTCATTATTTTCAACATTTGTCACAAAATCAACCGCAACTAAATTTGAATGGTTATCCTTTTTGGAATCAACTTTATCACCATCCATTCACAAACCCTGCTCAGTATCAACAATTTATGAATCGGGCTCAGTTATTCAATACACCTGTTACTCATGATATGAAGTTTAACCATCACATTTTTTCATGTAATGCAAATGGTTTAAAAACTAAGATTCCTGAATTTTGCGAGTATATTGATAAACAATTTCAAAATTTATTTGTTATGTGATTTATTCTCATTTTGATAGCACCATCAATAATGTTGAAATTTTTCCAAATGCTTGTATTTCGATGTGATAGATCAATTCTTACCGAGAGAGATCAAACTTTTAAGAAAGTTCGTGGAGGTGGTGTTTTGATAGCCACTCATAAATCATTGAATGGAAAATTGGTATTTGATGGAGAGTTATATGGTGCTGAAATTGTTTGCGTTTGTGTTAACATTGAACATAGGAAGTTTCACCTGGCATTAGACCTGATTGACATTTTTGAAAATATTGTTAATGCTTAAAATGTTTATTCGAGAAAGACAATTATGAAGATTCAATTTTAATATCGGGTGACTTTAATCTTCCGAATCTTTTATGGATATCGAATGATATTGACAATCCAAATATTTCATATCTAATTAAAGTAATTGAGATACTGATGTTAGATTCCTTTCATGATTTTGGTTTATCTCAAATTAATTGTTTTTCGAATAAAATTTTTTTAAATGGTAATATGTTGGATTTGGTTTGGACAAATGATCCTGATCTGTTTTTTTGCTTAGAAATAATATATAACCCTATTGAAATTGTTATTTCTAATTGTAATTTGAATATCGAAAATGAACTTAGTCATGGCTCATATTTAGATTTTAGAAATGCAAATTATAATGCAATAAATGATTGTTTTTCTGATATTGATTGGAATTCATTGTTTTCTGATGATTCTTTGGATTGCAATTTGCAGAATTTTTATTCTTGTGTTAATAATATCATTAATACTCATGTAGTTTTGAAAAGTAAAAGGGTATCAAATCATTCCAAATGGTTTGACTCACATTTGATTAACTTGAAGAACCGTGTGAACAAATATTTAAAAAAGAGACATGATTCAATAGATGATGATAATAACTTCAAAAAATCTCGAGCGGAATATAAATGTTATTCTCGTATTTCCTTCAACAATTATAAATTAGAATTGGAGGAGCTGCCAGCTAATGACCAATGGAATTTTCCAAGCATGTAAATGTCATTAGGAAAATTGTCAATGAATTACCTAATGAAATGAATTACAATAATCGGAAGTCATTCAATGGTATTGATAAAGCTAATCTATTTGCTGATTTTTTCGGTTCCGCTTATACTAAACATAATTCACAACCGATTGAAATCTACAATGTTAATACTTTTAAAGTAATTGAAAATTTGTGTCAAAATATTCCACATATTAATATTGATGAGAATATTATTTTGAAACAAGTTTTGGAATTGCCGAATAATTTAATTTCTGGTCCTGATGGTTTATCAAATTTGTTTGTTAAAAAATGCGTTAACACATTAATTAAACCAATTACAATGTTATTGAAGAAATCACTTAGAATTGCTCATGTTCCGAGTTTGTGGAAGTTTTCCTATATGAAGCCAATTTATAAAAATGGTTCAAGGAATGATATTGAAAATTATAAGGGTGTTACAAAATGTGATTCCTAAACTGTTGGATTCAATAATTGCCAATCACCTTAATTTTCATCAAAATTAAATCTCATTGAAAATATTTCGGACAACTTAAGGACGGACGGAGATGTACATGTTTTGCGTGTGAACAAATTAAAACAATGAGATTTTTGTCCGTACGTCCGAACAAAATGTGTCCGAGGAAAAAACGGACAATGTCGTGTCCTGTCCGTCCGTGCGTAATTTGGTTTCGGACATTTTCATTTGCGTCCGTTCGTCCGTAATTTGGTTTCGAACATTTTCATTTGTGTCCGTCCGTGTCCGTTGACACCTTTAGTTCCAATAGAGTGTGTGAATTTATCAAAGAGCAAAATAAGTTAGCTAATATAGTAAATAATAAACATTTTCTTATTATTTATTAGGATATTATTTTAAATCTGAGTTAATAAGAAATCTATAAATTGAAGAAGTGTGTCAGTGGTAAGACGCTCCAGCGAGAGCTTTTCAATATAAATGAATTCAAGCATTAGATCGAAGCCATTACAAAATTGGAAGCACGCGCATTGACTGTAGAAGAGCAACAAACAATTTCGATTAATGTCAAAAACAAGTTATCGGGAGCTGAACTCAAAAAGCTGAACGAATGTTTATCGAAAAATCCAGAAATCGATTTTTTTGACAACTTGCCAGTTGACCAAAAAATCAAATATAATTTTGCACCGCTGAAATCAGTGGACGTAGAACGTTCCTTTTTGATTTATAAGTATATTTTATCTGATAGGCGACATTCACTCACAGAATCAAATATTTCTATGCTCAATGTTATTCAACTGTATAATGATTAATTTCTATTTGCATTTCCAACTTCCAACACATTTGTTTACATTTCCATTCGTTTATCGACAAAATTGTCAATAAATTGATTTAACAATTTACTAACAGTAGACTCACGATCAGTCCGATAGACGATAAATGAGTTATCAAAATATTCAGCCGAAAGAAATAAATGATTTAACCAAGTTTCAGTAAATATGCATAGTCGGTGACAAAAATATGTTCCTGTTTCTATCTCTTTCATCCATACGCTTGTCTTACCATTGCAATGCTCAGTGTGGGATCAATTGTGCGCAATATTTGATGCCCAACTACATTCACATGCATACAAAACGTTGTGATCGCTACATTATGTTTCGGTGATTCTTCTTTGTGTTGGTTATATTCAATAAATGCTGTTAGATATGCTTAATATGAGTAGAAAAGGATCGATCAATCAATCACTCTCTGTCGATCTTATTACTAAGCTATTGCAGAATATTGGCAATTTTATCATGCATACAGTTTTGCAATGGAAACTCTTTCACTATATAACAGTAACATTTATTGCTTATGCAAGTCCCAAAGCTCTGATTTCATTCCATTTTAGTTCTTTTTGATGCATATAATAATACATTTGCTCTGATTTTTTTTTTACATTTTATTTATCATGGATTGTTTTACACGAAATGACCGACAAAAAAACTCACAGATATCCAAAAGGACGCATAATTTCATTACGATATGAGGGTAATAATCTCATCGGAAAGGCAATTATTCTCGTATTATTATTGGGTGAAAACTGTTCGAAAATGGGTCAATCGATTTGAACAAGATAGAAATGTAAATTGAAAATTTAGCTTCGGCAGACCAAGAAAAACCACAAATGAACAGAATACTGCTACGGTTAATTACTTGAAAACCAATCCTTTCTCGACGGCAGTTCGAGCCGCAGCATTAGAAAATGTTCCATATCGTACTGCTTTACGAAGAATTCATGAAAACCGAATCGTTAATCGTGTCTCAGCCCATGAAATGAAATTCTCCGAAGAACACAAGCGACAGAGAATTAATTACAGCCATTCGATGCTCAATGTTTATAAAGAAGAAAATTTCCACAAAATTATTTTTACTGATGAAAAGACATTGATGAATGACAAAAAACATCATGTTCGTGTTTGGCGACCAAAAGGTCAAAGATATAATCAAGAATACGTATTTAAAGATAGTTTGAGTGGTTATATTTCGACCGGATTTTGGGGATGGATCAGCAATGCAGGACCAGTGGAAATTGTTGATATCGGTGGTCATTTAAATCAAGACCATTATAATGGTCATACACTCATAAAAAATACACTCTTGATTTATTGACTAGTGTCAATTGAATATAGATTAATTGACACTGTGCCTTTAAAACTGATCCGTTTATTGCCACATGTCCAATAGTTATTTATTTACATCGGGCAATAAACGTATTCGTTTTGTAAATAAATGACACTTGTCAATAAATCGAGGTTATGATTTTTATGAGTGTACCTGGAAATTCTCGTTGAAGTGGCTTTTCCCTCCATTGAAGCACAATTCGGATCAATTGAAGATATTTATTTTATGCATGATAAATCAAGAGTTCATAGTGCAAGAAAAGTGACCGAATATTTGGAATCAAGACATGTTAAAGTTTTGAACCATTTAGTCCAGACATTAATTTGATTGAAAATATTTGGTCCATTATGGAACTTGATCGACTACAATTAATTGAAAGAACACACAGAGGTTTGAATGCTCATGTTTTCAATAGATGGGAGATGTTGAGAAATCGGTTAGGTATTTTGAATCAGTTTTAATAAATATGACCTCAAGAAATTTGATTAAAAAACAATTTCCATGATAATTTTTTTTTTATATAGGTTAAACCTATTCAAAAAAACCTAGGGGGAAATAACCACTACAAATCACATTAAAATTTGGATGATTTTCGCAAAATACAATTTTTTCAAAGAATACACTATGATTTGTGTGATTCGATCTAAGTTTTGTTGTGATTTCATCGGATTTGACAGATTTGAAGAAAAGTCATTTCACTAAAACATCACTAACATATTCAAATCTATTAAAAATCTTTCAAATCATACAAATTCTACAAATCTTTCAGATCACAAATCATTGCTACTCGATACAGTTTACTATGTCGTATATTTTTGTTTCGAAACATCGAAAAAACAAAAAAGATACTATACGATATAAAAATAAGTAAAATTCAATTGAATATTATATTATTATTATTCAAATTTTAATTTTTTTGCTATCTGCTTTGTTGAAACGCATTTTAGACAATTAAATAATGTATTGAGTGAAGTTAGGAACGAATAAAACAAAATGTCCATATTGTACTGCAACTATTATTGCAAATGATTATAATCTGGTGGATTTGGCACTGGATTTGACATTGAGATGATGGATTTGTAATATTCTGCAATGATTTGTTGATTTCTGTCAATTTATTCGAATTTCAAAAAACTAGTTGAGATTTGAATGAAAATTTCTTGGTTATTTCCCCCTAGAAAAAAACATCATGTAATATTATAATGAATTTCTTTTAATCTTAATTATTATGAAGTGAGTGTGTTTCTTTACTTTAATACAAGTTCTCGTTTGTATTGTGAATGGTCCACAGATCAGCTGTCAGTGTATGTGCATGTTGTAGTATTGTATAATGCTATTGCGCATAATTGTTTTCAAATGTAAAAATGAGATAGAAACAGGAACATATTTTTGACACAGATAATAACTGAAAAATCCGAAGATGCAGAGTTGGTAAAAAATTGGTTTTGTTTTTTCTGGAGACCACGTACGTTTGGATAATAAATTGACAATTGATTTAATTCTGAGTTGGTGATTTTTTCTCAGGTATTTTCTTCAGTGATGTGTTTGGCGTCGTTAGATCCATTACATCCGCTGATGAATTTGAAGTTCGTTTGGTTCTCTTGTTTAAATTTTCCATCAATGGAAAACTGTCTTCGAAGGTTTGTCTCGGTAACTGAGTGAATTCACGAACTACTAAATTTTGTGGCCACATACTGGGGTCACATACAATTTCGAAATCATCATTGTTTAACTCGATTTTAAATGATACAAAATTCAGCGAATTTATGTCACAGTCTTTTTTTACAAGCTTGTGAATGGAAAAACGTGTGGAATCAGCAATGAATGAGTTCGATATGATGTAATTTGAGATCTCATCATTTGTAGTTTTCTTACTAAAGCGAGAAACCCAAACTGCTTTTTCAAATCTTGGTTGTTCATCACGTTTTTTCCATTCTGATTGCGGTTTGACTTCGATTATTGACAGTTCATTAGTGCCAGTCTTATGGCACAGTCATCGGCATGATATGACCGGAGCAATTTGTGATAAAATTAAAGTAAGACAAACGGTGTTTACGCTTCTGCGTTAGATTAACAACTAACTGTAGAATTCTTTATTCACATGTTATATATCAAATGTACATCTTTTTATTTTTCACACCCTCTCTATTTTTGTTATTGGTCTTAAAATACGAAAATCTATGTTTAATAAAAAGGTAAGACACATTTGTTCAAGCTTGATTTCCACCGGTTGGTCTGGCTGGTGTCAACTTTCCTACATATTTCTTTTCAATTCTACGCTTATGACTATTGTAGACAAAGTACAGGAATTCAATTAGTCTTAGCACGCACAAAATGAGTAGCAATATTTGTGTCTTCTCCGCTGTATGGTCATCTGTAATCATTACATTGTTATTTATCGTACCGTTAGTATCCACTTTCTTGTTTTCGATTCACCACTGCCTTGTTTATTCAAATTTTTTTTTTAACTGGTCAAAAAAAGGATTTAAAGAAATGAATGTAATGACAAAAAAAATTGGTCAACTGATTCACATGTATCTTCCTTCATCACTATTTATCTAGTAGTTTATTTTATTTATTTTGTATAAAGAAAAATGTCAGTGAATCGAGAGATAAAAGAAAGAGCATAGTGCTCGTTTCATATAAGCGGGTGCCAACATTATTTTCCCGATAGATGGCACAACTGAAAAAGTTTGTATTGGCGAAACTTTATTTATTCATTTTTCTTGCAAGAGATGGCGTATGCATACACACATAATAATGTTTTGAAAAAAAAAATTGAATTCGAAATTGTGATAAAAAACTAAAATAATTCTGAAAAAAATACGAGACAAAAAAAATATGAGTTTGTCTTTCTTAAAGTGCTACAACACTTTAAAGTGTTGTGCTTCTGAGTAAAAAAAATGATACTTTATTGCATATACATTTCTGTATATGACATTCCAGAAACATAACCTTACATTGTCGGGAAAAAACCAAGACAAAATAAATTATTCGAAAAACACTGAGCCATCATGATGATGGCTAATGAATAGTCGTTAAGATACTTTTGTTTATTTTTCAACATTGAATATCGATCGACAATTGATGTACTTTATGCGATTAAATTATTAAAACGCGTCTATATTCATTTGATGATGTAATGCGAATTCCAACTTTTAATAACCCGAAATATGTGCTACTGTTGTTATTAGTACCCTTCGCAATTTGTTTTTGGTTTTTGATGCTCTGTTCTATGGTGTCGGTCACATTATAACAAATGAATGCATTCACCCACAGTAATTCATCTGTCAATATTACAGATGACAGTTGTACAATGACAAAAAGCAAATTTTTTTATACGATGGTTGCGTACTTTACAACTTTTTCTGCAATATCGACAGTTGTAAAGTGTGCAACCGCCGTACAAAAAATTTGCTTTTTGTCATTGTACAACTGTCATCTGTAATATTGACAGATGAATTACTGTGGGTGTTCTAATAGATTGCGAAGGGTATCTTTTAGGTTGTCGAATACATTATGATTGTTTATGATACCAACGTACAAACGTGTTCGGCTTATACGACTAAAAAAAAGGATGTTGAATTAATTTTCATAAGATTGAAGAGAAATTTATGTTAACGTTTGATTTGTCAATTATGTTAAATTACAATTGTCACTTAAAGAATAAATTCTATTTAACACTCGTTCATATTATATAATTAGTAACCGATTGTTATTTTTTAATTTCTTGCAAATCTCAATTTTAATAGATTTTGAAACTAAATCAACTGACCAATATATATGTGAAATTTTCAACTGTAATTAATTTACGAATTTAATAATACAATAATCTTTTTTGTTGTTTTGTCATTAATAAAAGTGTGTTTTTCTAATGAACACATGAAATAATACCAAAAATATATGGTGAAAATGAATTGATACAATTTATCGCGAAAAAACAAAAATTTGAAAGGAAAAAAATGCAGAAAATTTAGCGCAAAGAATGTTGTTTAATGGTGATTTTAGACAACATTTTGAATCTATTCATTTCTATTTCTTATTTAATTTTTTTTTTTTCACTTTAGTAACATAAGTTCAATACCAAAACACGTTTTCGATCATACGTTGAACAAACATTTCACATTTTGATAAAGCCAATTGCAAATTATTCAATTCATTTTCAAATCGGTTTTTCTTTTTCTTCTTCTTCTTTTTTCGTATGAATTTATCACAATATTTGCAATTTTTGTTTTGTTTCTGCTATAAATTTAAGCAAAACATTAAACAAATTCAAATGAATTAACAATTAATTGATTTTCTCATAATAATAAACATATTTTCAATTGTTGGGCGAATTCAATCAATAGAAATTCCATTGATTTGGATTGAAATCAAATAAATCGGAATAAGCATCATCATCATCATATGAATCATAGTTTTCGTAATAAAAATCATCATCATCTGAATCTGGAATTTTTGGAAGGAAAAAAAAATGATGAGAAAATTTACATTTTTTCTTTGAAGAATTAATTTAAAAGAAAAAAAAAAAGAAAAAAATTCTAAATTGTTGGAAATAAGAATTGAAACTTCAAAACAAAATCAAATCGAATTTTTCTTGTGAAAATTCTTCATTTTTTTCTTTTTGTTTTGTTTTGTTTCAAATGAAAAAAAGCCAAAATGCATTTGGTGAAATAAAAAAAAAAAAAAAAAACACTTATCATAATCACTCTCTGTGCTAATTTCAGAAAATTCATCGCCAAATACATCGTACAAAAAGAATTCATTTGCTCGAATAATTTCCACATATTTTTTACATTCATCAAGAACTGATGGTGTTACTTTGGCAGTCATTTTGCTTAGACTAAGTGTAAGCCGTGTATCACGTTTTTGATAAATTGTCACCAAACTTTGGAAGAAATTATCATCAATTTCAACGCTTGAATGTGCAGTATTGAGCCAATGTTAAAAATTGTACAACGCCATTTGCATTCAATGTTTGACATTTTGAAATATAAAAATCCTCAAGTTTTGGTAAATTTTTTGCCAATTCAACCAAAAATCGATTGTGTACACTTGGCATTGAGCATAATTTTAATGATGTTAATTTTTTACATTTTACAATTGTATCGATAAGACTATCATTTGAAAAACCATCGGATAAATGTAAAATTTCAATTTTCCCTTTGGCTGCCAATGATTCAATAAATGATGCAATCGAATACATGATACAATTTAATTGTAATTCACGTAAATGCTCTAAACGTAATAATGCCATAATATTTTTTGAAAAAATTTTGAAAATAATCCACTTCAATGGTTGACGATTCCAGTAATGGTATATTATTTGCAATTCGTGGAAAAATTTCATCAAATATACAACCACCGCAATGTATAATTTTTACCGATTTTAATTGGCGATTCATTTTAAAAAATGTATATAAATGCCGAATATCAATGTCTGAATTCATAATTAATGTGATTTCTTCAAGTCATGGCCCAACATAAACCAGTTAAATTTGAATCCGATTGTATGTGATTAATTAGTGATAATTTGTGACGCGAATTGTTTTGCACAATACCGCACTTATTTTGACCTCAGGTGGTAAAATCGTTTTAAGCCTTTTACTCAAAAGGTTATTGGCAAAAATATTTATTGGGCTCTTCATCAAAAAACTAATGATACAGAAATTTAGTGATTAATTTGTGATTTGTAAATATACTTTCAAATCCGTAACATCTCCAACCAGAAAGCCATTAGTAGATCAGAACAGAAATGTGGTTTTCGGTAGAAATTATTATGACTTCTTCAAAATCTGATACTAAACCCAAAAATCTCTCCACTATAATTTAGTGCAGAGTCCGGCAAATTATTAATTTGCGTTATGCATTACAAATTACAATTTGATTTAGTGCTCAATTTGTGATTGACAAATATGCCATTGGTTGAATTTGTGATCAACAAATATCGTCCCCAATCAATAATTTTCGTTTCTTGGTTGCATCATACTTAAAGAGCTAAAATGTGCTGCTTTTGACAATTGGAAAATTGTTGCTAAAAGTTTCACTTAATTTTCTGTATAAATTGTTGTGATTCTTTTACTGGAACAACTGACATTTGAACCAAGGACTGAAACTTCGAAAATTAAGAGCAGCAGAAAAGTCGGTAAAATCGATTTATTGGGTGTATTCAAAAGAAATGTCGATTTAGATAACAGATGGCGTAACTAGCGTTGTGTGCATCGGAGCACACCGCGGCCATTTTCTTTTTTTTTTGTCTGTCATTACGCTATAAATTTCAGCATATGTCATTTTGCTGAAGTGTAAACAACAAAGATTTTTTTTGCTTCAAAAATGTCGAAATTCGTGCCTGAAAAAGTGGTGTTGCGGGGAACTTTAATAACCTTCTTTCATTTGAAGAAACCAGCTGCTGAAAGCTATCGTTTGTTAGTAGAAGCTTACGGTGAACATGCTTCAACTCAAAAAACTTGTGAACGATGGTTTGCGAGATCCAAAAGTGGTGATTTTGACTTGAAAGACAAAGAACGGCCAGGTCTTCCAAAAAAATTTGAAGATGCGGATTTGCAAGCATTATTGGATGAAAATACTTGTCAAACGAAAAAAGAACTTGCAATGGAGTTTAAGGTTGATCAAGCAACTATTTCTAGACATTTGCATGCAATGGGAAAAATTCGAAAGCTGGGAAAATGGGTGCCACATCAATTGAACGAAAATCAACTCAGAGCAAGAATCGAAACATGCAAAAAACTCCTTGCTGAGCACAAAAAACGTAAATCCAGGCCAACCAGTACCTTCGCAGTCAAAACGAGACATTCATTTCCAGAAGGTTATGCTGTGCATTTGGTGAGATCAGGAAGGTGTCGTGTATTATGAGCTGCTGAAACCTGGCCAAACGGTTGATGGTAAGTGCTACGAACAACAATTGATCAAAATGGAGCAAGCATTGAAGGTGAAACATCCACGAATAGCGACTAAACAAGACAAAGTTTTTTTTCACGATGATAATGCCAAGCCACATCGTGCAAAGATCGTTAAAAAAAAAGAAAGAACACTTCGGTTGGGATCAGCTTGATCAACCCGCGTACTCTCCAGACCTTGCCCCTTCGGACTACTATTTGTTTCGATCGATGCAAATTGACCTGGCCGATGTACGCTTTAAAAACTTTGAAGAAATACAAAAATGGGTCGCTGACTGGATAGCGTCAAAATATAAGGAATTCTTTCGACGCGGAATCCACAAACTTCCTGAAAGATGGCGCGAAGTCATAGCTAACGATGGAGAATACATTGGTTGAAGTGCTCATCCATTTAGTTATGAAATAAAATTTTCTTTTCACCGAAAAAATCGACATTTTCTTTGCATACACCCAATAGAATAGCACAAAAATTCATTAAGAGTAGCAGAATTTCGGATATTAAGAAGTTAAGTTTGAAATTTTCATATTTGTGCTTCATAAAATTTGTAATGTCGATTTCAGTCGAATTTTGAGGAGCACAAATTCAGATCTGAATAGATTTGAGAAGCACAGATTGAGCACAAAAAGATTATGTAAAGATTTTGGCTTTGGGAAAGACACCATTAGCAAGTCCATACAAAAATTAGTGAAAACTAGCAAAAATTAGAGAAATTAGCAAATAATACGTATTTATTATGATTTGCTTTATCACCAAATTTTCCGAAGTTATCAAGAATTTTTGAAAGCACTGAGTAATTGACAATAACGCAAGCAATTTTTGCATCAGAAATTATTCAAGAAATTGAAGCAAAATATATTTTCAATTGTTTTCATCACAAAATTCTATTTATACTAAACGTATAAAATCATACTTTACCTGGCAGTTCCCTATCGGGAACTTGTCAAATGTCAGTTGAATACTAGAATATTAGCAAAAATACAAGGGAAAACTAGCAGTATTAGAAAAAAATAGTAGAAATAGGAGAAACTAGTAATTCAATAGAAAAACTAGTAAAATTAGCGTTGGTGTCTCTCCCCTTAGATTTTGGCCTCATAGAGCTTGGTGAAAAAAGGCCTTTTGCGATTGGAAGCATTTTTTGGACCTTTGTAAAAAAAATTTTTGATGGGTATTCGTGTTTATTGATGTTCATGTTATACATTTTCTTGGAGTACAAATTTAGCACAAAAATAATATATTTATATTTTCAACAAATTTATATTGAATTTCAAAATTCTTAATAGGCCTTTTGCTCAAAAATCCCCAAAATCGGCCAAAATTACACTTTGCTGTTAAATTCCAACCGTTGGAGCACAAATTCTAATTTTTGAAGCACAAAAAAGCACAAATTTAGCCAAACAGATAGCATTGGTATGGAAAATGTCAAAAAATGTTCCGTAAAAAATCTATAAGCGCCACCTAAAATTTTACCGAGGTATTAGATTCTTTGCAGAAAATTTTTATTTCATGCAATATATATACGCTCTCATGATCTGAACGTAATCACTTATTTCAATGTATCTTCACGAATTATGTGGTACCTAATACCAACAGATGGCGTTATTGTTAGTGCTTTTGATTTTCATTCTAAAGAACACTATCCGCTTGAATTTAGCACAAAATATCTATGTATTCAGTAATAAAATCGCAACACTTTGTCGAAAATAAATAAAAAAAATATAAAAATAAATTTTTCGTCTCAAAATAATATGTAAATTCAATAAAATCAGTAAAATAGTAGGAGCGCAAAAATTCTCTGACCTGTCAGTTACAAACGTCAAAATCAATGTTTGCTCTTCGATTTAGATCGCCCATGTTTTTTCTCAGAAAAACGTCTTCTTATGTTGGAACACGCAATAAATTCTTTGTCTTTCGCACAAATTAATATTCTTGCAATATCTGAGAAAAAAGTTTCAATTTATTCTCTCGTTCAAGGTTTTCAATCAATTAACTGATTAAAATTCCAATGAAATTCGCTCAAGTTAAACCAAGTGACTTTTTATTCGCTCTTGTGTTTCAAGGTTGTTTACAGTTTTGTTTCGCTCATAGTCGCGCCCTGACAGAACAATAAAACAAACTACTGTCAGCGCCGTGTACTAACATGGTGGCAAAGTATAACAACAACAACAACAACAATCATTTAAAGACCATTATTGCCCTTCAGCGTCTGGTCTATTTTGTAATGGCAGCCCCTTAACAATTCTTCTCCAGCAAACCCTATCGAGAGCCAGGTCTTGAGTTTCCCCATTCCAATCATACCCCCTTTCGCTCAAATCGTTCTTAACCGAATCCAAATATCGCCTCCATGGTCTACCTCTACCTCTCGGTGCATTCACTTCCGCATTCAAAATTAACTTTGGTAAACGACACGACACTCATTCATACGTTGTACATGCCCAAACCATCTTAATCTCGACTTTCTTGCTACCTCATCAACCGAATCCACATTTAAATCCTCACGCACTTTCTCATTTCTAATTCTATTCTCCCATTGGTCCCTACGCGACACTCCCGAAATCATACGCAAAACTTTCATATCAGCCACTTCCAAACCATGAATTAAATTGTTTGAGTCGACCCAGCTTTACCATACGTGATAGTTGGTCTGAAGATTGACCCATGAATCATCAACTTCGTTTCTTTACTCAACTCTCCCTTATTAAAAACATGTGACCTAAGTTGAGCAACAACTTTATTACCATTCACTCTGCGATGTTCAAATTCCTTATCCAGCTTGCCATCTTCGGAGAAGATGCAGCCTAAATACTTGAATTGAGACACCTTCTCAAGCACACTCCCATTCAACAGACAATTCACTTGCTTCCGATTTTTTCCAATATGCATAACTTGTGTTTTTGAACTGCTAATGGTCATTCCAAAGTTCGTACAGGCCGCTTCTAAATCGCTAATACTGTTTTGTAGCTCCTGTTCTGAGCCGCCAAACAATACTAGATCATCTGCATACATATGCAAGGGCAGAGATAATATTTCCCCCCAAAACTAAGTTACCCCTCAGATTAGCTGATTTAATCAATTTATCCATATAAATAATAAATAAAAGCGGTGATATTGTACAGCCCTGTCGGAGACCATTTCGCACTTCAAACCATTCATTCAATTCACCATTCACTCTCACAGCGGCTTCACAGCATTTATAGAAACTCTTAATTGCCCCCAGAAGAAAACCATTCACTCCGTATTCACTCAAAACTGACCACACTGAAAATAATTTGTGCGTATATCTTACACCTCCGCATAGTTTTGATTGTCATGAGTCATTGTCAGGTGATATTGTATCGCCGACAGATGCAGTCAGCAAGGTTCTGCCCTACGATCTGCAACCTGTTGTTAGTGACACTAACTTAGTGTGCGTGATTGCATGACAAATCTTGACAGCATTCTTGCTACTGAAAATGTAACCATGAATATCGACTCAGTACATTTAATAAACCGCAATAAGTGTAAAAAGAAAATAAATTCGGTGAATATTTTTAATCAATTCAAGGGTAGTTTCAATTTTATTCATATTAATGCTCAGGGATTGCTTGATTCCTGTCATTTTGAGGAATTGCAGTTGCTTTTGAATGATAATGTTAGTTTAATCGCGTTAGCTGAAACATGGCTTCGGTCCACTAATACAAATAAATCCATTGATATTCCTGGTTACAAAATTATTCGCTCTGATCGAAAATCGAAAGTCGGTGATAGAAATAAAGGTGGTGGTGTCGCGATTTTTGTTTTGAAAAATTTCAAAACTAAGGTGATTCTTAATTCGTCTAAGAATAATCATCAAATTGATAACGTAGAATTTTTATTTTTTGAAATTTTCACGCGTACATCGAAAATTGTTTTTGGTGTCGTATATCGTGCTCCGCGTTGTAGTGTAGAAAATACCCGTAAACTTTTTGAATTAATAAGCACCAGTTTCGCGCATGAACAAAACGTAATTTTTGCTGGTGACTTTAATATTAATGTACTAAATAATTTAAATCTAGCTTCCGTTATAAACACAAATATCGCGTTAAATTTTAATTTGGTTAATGATGATTGTCCTACACATTGGTGGCCCGGTAAAATGCCATCACAAATTGACTTGATTTTTTCGAATAATCTCGCGCGCGTTAATACTTTTGGTCATTTTCCGTCCGGTATTTCATTTCATGACTTGTTATTGTGTTCATTCAATATCAAGACTGAAAAAATCGATAAAAATATTGTCATTAGTGGTAGAAAATTTTATTATTATTATTATTATTACTGCACCAAACAGCGTTTCTTCAGCTAACGCGATTAAACTAACCTTATCATTCAAAAGCAACTGCAATTCCTCAAGCAGGAATCAAGCAATCCCTGAGCATTAATATGAATAAAATTGAAACTACCCTTGAATTGATTAAAAATATTCTCGAATTTATTTCCTTTTTATATTGCGGTTTATTAAATGTACTGAGTCGATATTCATGGTTACATTTTCAGTAGCAAGAATGCTGTCAAGATTTGTCATGCAATCACGCACACTAAGTTAGTGTCACTAACAACAGGTTGCAGATCGTAGGGCAGAACCTTGCTGACTGCATCTGTCGGCGATACAATATCACCTGACAATGACTCATGACAATCAAAACTATGCGGAGGTGTAAGATATACGCACAAATTATTTTCAGTGTGGTCAGTTTTGAGTGAATACGGAGTGAATGGTTTTCTTCTGGGGGCAATTAAGGTTTCTATAAATGCTGTGAAGCCGCTTGTGAGAGTGAATGGTGAATTGAATGAATGGTTTGAAGTGCAGAAATGGTCTCCATTGAGGCTTTACAATTTCACCGCTTTTGTTCATTATTTATATGGATAAATTGATTAAATCAGCTAATCTGAGGGGTAACGTAGTTTTGGGGGGAAATATTATCTCTGCCCTTGCATATGTATATGCAGATGATCTAGTATTGTTTGGCGGCTCAGAACAGGAGCTACAAAACAGTATTAGCGATTTAGAAGCGGCCTGTACGAACTTTGGAATGACCATTAGCAGTTCAAAAACACAAGTTATGCATATTGGGAAAAATCGGAAGCAAGTGAATTGTCTGTTGAATGGGAGTTTGCTTGAGCAGGTGTCTCAATTCAAGTATTTAGGCTGCATCTTCTCTGAAGACGGCAAGCTGGATAAGGAATTTGAACATCGCAGAGTGAATGGTAATAAAGTTGTTGCTCAACTTAGGTCACATGTTTTTAATAAGCGAGAGTTGAGTAAAGAAACGAAGTTGATGATTCATGGGTCAATCTTCAGACCAACTATCACGTATGGTAGCGAGAGCTGGGTCGACTCAAACAATTTAATTCATGGTTTGGAAGTGGCTGATATGAAAGTTTTGCGTATGATTTCGGGAGTGTCGCGTAGGGACCAATGGGAGAATAGAATTAGAAATGAGAAAGTGCGTGAGGATTTAAATGTGGATTCGGTTGATGAGGTAGCAAGAAAGTCGAGATTAAGATGGTTTGGGCATGTACAGCGTATGAATGAGTATCGTTTACCAAAGTTAATTTTGAATGCGGAAGTGAATGCACCGAGAGGTAGAGGTAGACCGTGGAGGCGATATTTGGATTCGGTTAAGAACGATTTG
>JAQOWM010000798.1:0-42590 GCA_029041755.1 Resseliella maxima | reverse complement strand
AAATATCGCCTCCGCGGTCTACCTCTACCTCTCGGTGCATTCACTTCAGCATTCAAAATTAACTTTGGTAAACGATACTCATTCATACGTTGTACATGCCCAAACCATCTTAATCTCGACTTTCTTGCTACCTCATCAACCGAATCCACATTTAAATCCTCACGCACTTTCTCATTTCTAATTCTATTCTCCCATTGGTCCCTACGCGACACTCCCGAAATCATACGCAAAACATTCATATCAGCCACTTCCAAACCATGAATTAAATTGTTTGAGTCGACCCAGCTCTCGCTACCATACGTGATAGTTGGTCTGAAGATTGACCCATGAATCATCAACTTCGTTTCTTTACTCAACTCTCGCTTATTAAAAACATGTGACCTAAGTTGAGCAACAACTTTATTACCATTCACTCTGCGATGTTCAAATTCCTTATCCAGCTTGCCATCTTCAGAGAAGATGCAGCCTAAATACTTGAATTGAGACACCTGCTCAAGCACACTCCCATTCAACAGACAATTCACTTGCTTCCGATTTTTCCCAATATGCATAACTTGTGTTTTTGAACTGCTAATGGTCATTCCATAGTTCGTACAAGCCGCTTCTAAATCGCTAATGCTGTTTTGTAGCTCTTGTTCTGAGCCCCCAAACAATACTAGATCATCTGCATATGCAAGGGCAGAGATAATATTTCCCCCCAAAACTACGTTACCCCTCAGATTAGCTGATTTAATCAATTTATCCATATAAATAATAAATAAAAGCGGTGATATTGTACAGCCCTGTCGGAGACCATTTCGCACTTCAAACCATTCACTCAATTCACCATCCACTCTCACAGCGGCTTCACAGCATTTATACAAACTCTTAATTGCCCCCAGAAGAAAACCATTCACTCCGTATTCACTCAAAACTGACCACAAATTAGCTCTCGGTATACAATCATACGCTTTTTGTAAATCGACAAAACATACATACATATCCTTGTTTCTTTCATGGAACTTCTCTATTATTTGTCTCATGCAAAAAATTTGATCTTGACATCCGCGCATCGGTCTGAAGCCTGATTGGTTTTCATCCAAGAGCGATTCGACAATAGCTCTGGTACGTTTTTCTAAAATTGCACTGTAAACTTTTCCGACAACACTCAATAGAGAAATTCCACGATAGTTGTTACAATCTCTGTTGCTACCCTTCTTATGGAGTGGTGAGATAACTGCACCCCCCCCCATTCCTTCGGGACAACTGATGAATTCCACGCTAGATTGAACAACCGATGTAACCATCGAATCCCTACTGAACCACTGCAAATTAAATATTCATTCCTAATCTCATCCACTCCTGCTGCTTTACCCCAGCTCAATTTCCTAACCGCCATCTCTATCTCACCTATGCTTATTTCCTCCGCTTGGATCTCATTCACACTTTCATTCGCACTAACATTCTGATCCACTGCGTTTTCAACATTCAAAAGTTCCTCAAAATATTCTCTCCAACGTTTCAATACATTCTTCCTACCAATCACTAGCTCTCCTGCCTTATCTAAAACGGCCCCTGGCGCCTGTTTTTCACCACCATTACGGATGTTCTTAACCTTAGACCAGAAAACTTTATTCCTCTGCTGCCCTGCTTCTTCTAAATCATTGCCGAATTTCACCCATTCACCCTCCTTAGCTGCTCTCACCAACTCTTTCACTACCCTTTTTTGTTCCCTATACGACTCTAAGTCCTCTTCCTTTCTACTTTGCATCCAACGCATCCATCTCACCCTTTTCTCCTTCACCGCCTCCTGCACCTCATCGTTCCACCAATCTGTTTTCTTTTTACCATTCTTATTCTTTTCACACATGCATTCCGCAAACTTCCTTTACCGCACTCAAGATTGCACTCTTAAAACAATCCCATTCTCTATTGATATCAGACAACTCAGTCATATCAACTTGCATAAATTTCTCTTCTAATCTAGCTACATATGCATTCACTACTCTTTCACTCTTCAATTCATTAACTTTCACTCTATTGGTTGGCTTCCGATTTTTACTCGCTACTCCTTTTGGAATACGTAGTTTGCTTGCAACCAAGTAATGATCGGAATCCAGACCAAAACTTCTATACACACGCGTATCTGTAACTATTTTGCGCAAATTATCTTCTACGATTACGTAATCGAGAAGAGATTTCCGATTCGGCCAGGATTTTCCCATGAATACATGTGGATTTTCTTATGTTTAAAAAATGAATTTGTTATCACTAAATCTGAGCTCTGGCAAAAATCCAACAATCTCTCTCCATTACCGTTCGCTTCCATATCTTCCCCAAAATGGCCTAAAATATTCGCAAAATTCTGTTTATCTCTACCTACTCGAGCATTAAAATCTCCTAGCAAAATCACTTTCTCGTTTCCCTTACGATACCAATGTTGTCGCCAGCCAATATTGAAGGTCGTAAGAAATTCGCTCTGGATCATATCCACTGGACAAAGCAATGGCGCAAAATAATTTTTTCGGATGAAAAGAAGTTCAATTTTAATGGTCCAGATGGATTTGCCTATTATTGGCACGATTCTCGCACCGAAGAAAAGATTTTCAGTAAGCGCCAATCTGGCGGTGGTTCTGAGGGTGGTATGGGGTGCCATTGGCTACTTGAAAAAGATGCCGCTGTCATTCATTTCAACCAGAATGAACGCAATACAGTACCAAGAGATGGTCGGCCCTCATTTCCCAGCATATGGCTATGAATGCGCTGGTTTAGGCTGGAAATTTCAAAAAGATAACGCTCCAATTAATGTGGCTAGGTCTACTTTGGCCGATTTTGAGCAACGTAGAATCAATATTTTTGACAATTGGCCATCCAAATCACCAGATATGAATATCATTGAGAACGTCTGGTCGATTTTAGCTCGAGAAGTGTACAAAGAAGGTCGACAATTCAACAACAAAGACGAATTGAAGGAGGCCATCGAGGCGGCTTGGCAAAATATCCCACAGTCTAAAATCGAATCACTGTATGACAGTCTTCCGCGTCGAATGATCGCAATACATGATGCCAAAGGCAAATGTACCAAATATTGATAAAGGTTTTTTAACAAGAATGTGATTTTTGTTCAAAAACAGTGGGTGCGGCTAAAATAATATTTCACTTTTTGGACACAAAAAATCGAAAAAGTTAGAAAAAATTTGAAAAAATCAAAGAAACATTCCTTGAATTTTCCTGCAATAAATGTGTAATAAATCAATAAAAATTCTGTGAAAAAATCAAAACGAAATATTTTCATTTAATGTGTTTGCGGCTAAAATTATTTTTGCCAGTGTATGGGCAGTTTTTAACATCGTTTGCTGTATGGTTGCCATTACAATTTACACATTTTGGTTTAAATTTATTTGGATTTGAATCACAAATGAATTGAACAGGTTCGTGAGATTTTGTGCATTTAACACAACGATATGTACAGATTTTAATACAATAAAAAAATATTCGAATAACCAAATAGCAATAACATAATTTTTCGTTATTGGAAATTATTCAATAAGTTCCAATAGAATATTGTAATTTATTGGGTCCAAAGACAATAACTTTCAATATACCATATTTTTTTATTGCAATAGTTTTCAATTGCAATATTGTATATTATTGGAATGAACACCATAAAATCCAATAACACATATTTTTTTATTGCAATTTTTTTCTATTGCTTATTGGTTTTTTATTTAGAATAATATTGCTTTTTTTTGTACAATAATATTGGAATTTATTTGATAATTATAAAAATTTTACTTTATAAAACACCAAGATTAAGACGACGACGAACGAAAAAAAAATGGACAGGAGCTGAAAATCGGATTAAGTTTCCATAATTTTGACAGAAGCGACAACACTAAAAATTCAAATTTTTAATTTTCAAATAATTTTCAATATTATTTATCAAAAAAATGCAATATTATTATGAAAAAAATGGCAATATTATTCGAAATAAAAACCCAATAAAATATTGGAAATAATTGCAATAAGAAAATATTGCTATTGGATTTTATGGTGTTCATTCCAATAATATACAATATCGTTATTGCAAACTATTGGAATAAAAAAATATGGTATATTGAAATTATTGTCATCGCACACAATAAATTTTTATGTGTTATTGGTAATATTGGAATTTATTGCAATATTGAAAATTAAAATCTGTAACGATATGGCAGTTTACAATTTGACGCACTATGAAAGGGACGTTGACATCTTTTGCACTGCACAATTAGTCGTTTCTTAAGAAATTCGAATTTCACTATTGCATTTTCCATCACCTTAATTTTAAACAGCTCAGTTGTATCAGTATTCGGTTGCAAGGAAGCATGCCAAAGATTGGATTTCACATCATTTTTCCGCATGAAACCAATGATATGTTTTTGTACTTTTGCTGGTATAAAGCCTTTTTCAGTGAGTAATTCAGTCACTAAATCTGGATCATCAATATGGTCAAGTCCTTTGATAATAACATTAATCATTTTTTCATGGACCGGTGTGTGAGTGTTGAAGTCGTATTTACGCTTCGTTAAAAAATTTATTAGTTTTGTTCGTGTGTCGGCATCACGAGGAAACACACGGAATTTTCCATTGTTGATTTTACCAAATAAACAGCTGTTAGTAGGGAATTTCGTTTGTATTAGTCGCTGAATTCCACCTCTATTTGATGACCAAATGTCAACTGGTGGTAATTTGTTACTTCGCTTTACTGTGTTCGTATTGTTATCGTTTGGTTGTTCGTTATATTCTTCATCTACTGACTGACTGTTGGTTTCGCTATCATCACTGCTGCTGTTACTGTCGTTTTCTACATCTGTATCGTTTTTTGTTTCTTTTTCGTTTTTATTTGCATTGTCGCTTGAAGTTGTATTTCCAGATGATGAATCTGCTGTATTTGAGTTTCGAGTGTGTGTTGACTCTACACTTACAAGCGATTGTTCATCCATAGCTTCGTCTCTCACGTCTTTTTCTTTCTCACTTACATTTACACTTTTGGCGCTTGTTTCGTTGTTTGGTATTAGTGTCTTTGAGGCATTTGATACATTCAAACGGTTTTTGCTTTTTATGCGCTTCTTTTTTTGCTTTTTTCTGATGACATTTTCATCATTATTTTCTAATGATTTAATTTTTTTAATCAATTCATTTTTTTCACTTTAGAGAGATATTATCGTATCATTGAGTTTAGTGATGGTATCAACTAATTTAGCGACTTTTTCACTTAAATTTTGTATTTGTTTCTCCAGTGATTTGCTATTTTCGTCTTCAGCTTCGGATTCACCGCCGCTGGGACTCATTTTTCGTTTTTTTGAAAATTGTGTATCCGTTTTGACTGAAGAAATACACTAATTTCGAATTTAATTAATAGAGAAAATCGTAGTCCGGTTGAGATAATCGAAGTCGTTTCCAAAAATAACATATATTTCAATTTATTACTTAAATAAGAATAGCTAAACACAAAAACGCTTGCACTAACGTCTTAACGCAATGACATCTAGTGTCGAACTGATTTTTCTTTTGCAAATGAAGATTCAATTCTCATAATCTCGAAATTTTCTTTGAGTTCAGTATATTCTTTTTCATGCATTAATGTCATATGTTTTTTAAGATAAGAATTGTTACCCTTATCGCATGAAAGTGGTTGCTTATTTGCTGGACATAATTTACACTTTACTTTGAACTTTTCAACTTTCGCATTATTCAGCGAAGCTATGAAACAGAAAATTTGCTACTCATGGTGACATCTGTATTTTGTCTATACAGTGTACCGAACTACATGAAATTTTCCATCAAATGATCAAGCTGTTTCTACCGGTGGAAAAATGTAGTAGCAGAGTACATGTAATTTTGTATTAGAGTGTACGTCAATGTCAACTGTTTCTGGGGTCTGTTATTCGGCCGTTCGATTTAATCACTTCAAAGTAAGAGCTGAACATTAAATCAGTAATGGAACGTGGACGTGAATTCCAATTAATGGACTGTGAATGGTTATTATTTTCAATTATCTGTTCAGCACATACCAGCTGTAGACTATTGGTTAGCGCGCCAGGCTTGCAAGCATGGGGACGTGGGTTCGATTCTACTGGTATTCAAAATCTTTTCTATTCATTGAACGCACTCATTGATAGAAGAATTGAATAGATAGTCGATATTTGAACCACACGGAGTGTCTCGGATAAGCACTTTAAAAATTGTTGGTCCAGTGTTGTGCATAACGAAGCAATTGATTAACGCACATCACTTTAATTAATCGCCTTAGCGCTTGGATTGTCGTTCATACCTCAATCCGCAAAAAGGTGTAGCCAATTATGGGCCGAACGTTCGATTGTGGTGCAGTTGTGCCCTGCAAGCCTCTCACATACGCTTTCGAATACAATGTTCACTGGCTGATTAAAGACTAAACACACTGAACAATTCGGTATACCATTTGGTCTATAAACTATGATTAATGTAATGTAATGATCAGCACATTGAATTTCAACTGATTGAATATCATTTCTCGTTTCATTAAGATTGCATTCTTGTTTCTTATCAGGTGTACTTCGAAGTGATCATGAATAATATTTCCCACTGTATTAGTCAACTGACCAGCGGTTGATGTAACATTGGCACATAATTTATGTTGAGAGTTTGGATGCTTTGTTACTGTTGTTGATTTTGATTGTAAATTTGTGTCCTTTTTCACCATTGAAATAATATCAGTCTTGTGTAGCTTTGAATTCAGCTGACCTTTAGTTCTTACTATTCAAATGTGTATTTATAATTTTATTCTTCACAGACTTAGAACCTGCTTTCTTTGAATTTAAACGTTGGTTTTTAACATTAGAAGATACATTTCTTAATAAATTTTGCTTAGACGTTATACCACGATTTCCAATTTCACTCAAAACTCCATGCACCCAGAAGAATTTGACTGTCAATATTCCAACATTTGATTTCAAATGTCATATTTCCAACGAACGTTGTAATATATACAACCATGGTTGGAATTCTATCATCACAGATTTGTTTGCACTAATACCAAAGCAGTTGCGCATTTGGTTGTAAGTGTAACATTCCAACTACGTGCTCAAGCGGATTGGTATTAGTGCAAACAAATCTGTGATAATTGAATTCCAACCATGGTTGTATATATTACAACGTTCGTTGGAAATATGACATTTGAAATCAAATGTTGGAATATTGACAGTCAAATTTCTCTGGGTGTGTGGAATATTTTCGAAACCGTAATCATACGACTTGAGCCGAGTTTTGCATTCTTTCAAACCAGGAACAGCATTTGACAACCACTTATTATTCGCTTGGGTATCCTCATCATCCAAATCAACAAGAATTTGTTCCTCAATAACATTTTCTGAATTCGATTCCAAATCGCTTAATTCCATTTGAGAAATATCAGATTCCTCTTCGTCTTCGCTCATAGTTTCGTGAATTGTTTTTTCTTGTTGTATAGTCGTTTCCAATAAGATCTGTGTTGTCAAATTTTTTCGACATATTACTGAACGCTGTCTTATGCTATAACAGATGGAGTTTCAACATCAAAATTGAATCTCAGTAATATTCAAAGTATAAAAAAAAAAAACACATACATTATAAAAATAATTTTCCTTCGACAATTTAAAATTGCCTCAGAAAAATAAAAATATGAGCCGATTCCAAATTGGCTTGAAAAAAAAAATTTTCTGTGACAATTTAAAATTGCCTCAGAAAAATAAAAAATATGGGCCTATTCCAAATTGGCTTGAAAAAATAATTTTTCTGTGACAATTTAAAATTGCCTCAGAAAAATAAAAATATGAGCCGATTCCAAATTGGCTTGAAAAAATAATTTTTCTGTGACAATTTAAAATTGCCTCAGAAAAATAAAAATATGAGCCGATTCCAAATTGGCTTGAAAAAAAAAATTTTCTGTGACAATTTAAAATTGCCTCAGAAAAATAAAAAATATGAGCCGATTCCGAATTGGCTTGAAAAAAAAATTTTTCTGTGACAATTTAAAATTGCCTCAGAAGAATAAAAATATGAGCCGATTCCAATTTGGCTTGATAAAAAAAAATTTTTCTGTGACAATTTAAAATTGCCTCAGAAAAATAAAAATATGAGCCGATTCCAATTTGGCTTGAAAAAAAAATTTTTCTGTGACAATTTAAAATTGCCTCAGAAAAATAAAAATATGAGCCGATTCCAATTTGGCTTCAAAAAAAAATTTTTCTGTGACAATTTAAAATTGCTTCAGAAAAATAAAAATATGAGCCGATTCCAAATTGATTTGTAAAAATTATTTCTCTGAGACAGATTCAAATTCAATTTCATCTGCTCATAATTGTTATGTTTCTGTGATAATTTATCATTGCGACATCTATTGACAATATTAAAACCATTGCAAAATATATGCACAATATTTCGTTTTCTATTCAAATTTTTGACATTTCCGTGTAACAGATCTTATTGGAAACGACTATACATAAATCAAACACACATCATAATCATCACTAATTTTTTTATTTGTGCTACTTTTCATTTTTATATCGTTGAAAATTTCACATTTAATTCACTTGAAAGTGTATTTGTATCCACAAATATTTTGATTTTCACAAACTAACAGCAATTTCAATGTAAATTTATCTTTTGAAGTTTCAATGAATGTCAAAAGTGCTTTGAGTGAGGTTCACACGATCATATTGATCGTGCTAAATGTGAACTAATATAAACGGATTTTTTTTGCTTATTTGTTTCAGCTCATTTTTTATAATATTCTTCAAATAGCACAAAAAATCTTTTCTAAACTGACATGAAATTTTTATAACATTTTTAACAAATAAATAAATGAATAAGTAAAATGTAAGGTTTTGGTTACGGCATGTTTCATGCCAACAACAGAACCGAATACTGCGGATATTTGGGCAACGAGACAAATATCGCGCAGGCTGAGTTGGCTGCCATTTTAAATTGTTGTATTGAAGTGGCTAAGGATCAACTCAGCTCTTCTCCAGTCAGAATATACACCAGCAGTTCTCATGCATTGGAAGTGCTTGGAAACCATGCGGTGGACTCAGAACCGGTGCTAAATTGTATTGAAATTTTAATACAAATCAACCTCAGAAGAGAAATCACTTTAATAAAATCGTCCGCACATGGAGGCAGGGAGAAGGCGAAGATTTTAGCGAAGAATGGCTCTTCTGTGACTATGGAGGGCCCAGAACCGTTTTTGAAACTAGTGGATAAGGTGGGCAGGGTTGTTAATTTAAAACAAGTCTGTTCTAGTTGACAGCTTAAACCAATCTGATCTTCTTTATTGTTCCATTCATATGCATACATATTACATAATGATCTTATTCTATTATGATCGCTTACTGCCGCATCATTACGATGCGCATAATGTCGCATCACATCTCCCTTTTTTCGCTAGAGACGAGTTACGATGATCAAGTCATATTCTTATTCTTGAGCATCTTTTATTTTAAGCAGGTAGCTACTTCTGCCCTTTTTTGCTCCTTTTTCTTTTGAATTGATCATTGTGAGTCGGCTCGTCAACTGTTTTGTTTTGTTTTACTATGTTTATTTGATTTTCTTTATTTTAATCTTTTTTTTTTTTTTTTTATTTATATATATATAAGATACAAAAATATAGCAAAATTTGATAAAGGATTTGAAAATGTTATTTAAATCAAAATTGATAATTTTCAAATAATATGAATGTTAAATATAAAGAAAAATTGAATATATGAATAGAAATGAATATGTAGTTAGTATTTTCTTGCTCTATCTTTATGTAACGTATAGTGTTTATTATTTTCTATTTCAATCGTTATGTTAGGATCTCTTATGTCTACGACCTTATATGGTCCTTTATATTTATTGTTAAATTTATTATAAGGTTCTTCAACCATTTTGATTTTATCTCCTATTTTTACTAACTCCAACTCAATGGAATCTACGGTTTTCCAAAGTGTTCTAAAACGTGATTTGAACATCAGCGCCAAAGTTATTTATAATTAAGAATCTTAAGTAAAATATTTTAAGCTACAATTTGGAAAATAAAATTGAAAAAAATGTTATCCGAAAGCAAAGTTCGTTCATATTTTGTTTATTTTATGATGAAATCGTGTAAATTTTGTTGGAAAAATTGTGTAATTGATGTTGAAAAGTCAACAAATTTAGCAAAAATCTGCTTTTGAGTGATTGAAAACAAATTCAATGTTTTGATTATGTTTTGAAAAAATGAGTCTTGTAGAATTATTACATATAGATGAAACAAACAGTAGATTTGTTTAGGTAAGAACAGAATAATTTTTGCGAAATTTTTTTTTTCAATATTTGGGTGCAAAAAAAAAAAAATTCTAAATTTTTGTTAAAAATTGGTTTAAATTTTTTTACCATAAGGACGGCCAAAATTCTTGGTCGTCCTTCCAAAATTTGTCCGTTTAATGAAATTTGTCCGTCCTTCCTTAAAATATATATGTCCGTTCGTCCTTCTTTTCAAGAAGGACGAACAAAAAAAATTGGTCCGTCCTTCTTGAGAAAAGGGACGGACAAAAAAAATTGGTCCGTCCTTCTTGAGAAAAAGGACGGACAAAAAAAAATTAGTCTGTCCTTCTTGAGAAAAAGGACGGACAAAATATTTTGGTCGGACAGTGTTTTTCATGTCCGTGTCCGTCCTTTTGACAACTTTAGTTTCACCTGTTCGAGTTCAGTTTATGTTCGTTCGATTCAGTGTGAATTATATTTTACGAATGTTATATGAATATTTCTTTGTGCATTTTTCGACTGTGAATCGTAATCAGAATGAAAATCAATAGCAATTGTTTTTTTTTTCAAACATTTTATTTATTTGATTAAAACAATTTTAATTTTTGATGCTTTTTAGCAAGGAAATCCATTCTCATAATGAATGTTTTATCTTCATTTAAAATGTTTAATATTTAAATTCAAATCAGATTCACATTTTGCGTAAAATATTAAACACATTCAGAAAAATATGAAGACCACATCATCTCATTGTTCATTTGTGCTAATAAAATTGATAAAAAGAAAAATTGAAATTCCGAACACCCTTACTGGGTTCGAGTTCGGTTCAATTTGTTCGAAAGTTAAAAAGTGCTGTTCATGTTCGGTTCATGTTCGGTTCGAAACGTTCAAAAGAAGAAAATGTCTGTTCATGTTCGTTCGTGTTCGTTTAAAACATCGAACGAACTCGAACGAACTTGAACAGTCCGGTTCAATGGGCAGCTCTAACTCGGATGGAGACGGACATGGTAGTGAAAAAGAGAATGTTTATGTAAATGCTGTTTCTGTTGTGCCGACAAAAATTGTGTCAAGAAGACACATAAAAGAAAAAATATCTTCGATTTTTAGAAAGAAACGAAAATCGACAGAGTCACATGAAAATTCATTTGATATTGAAAGAGCTAGTGCAACAAATAAGAAAAAGAAGAACAAACAAATGCATTCCAATGCCAATTCAATGAAAATGACAAAAGCAAGCAACAACTCTAAATACGTTTCCATTTCCGTTAATCGTCCAAAACTACACAAATCGAATTCATTTTCATCTGAATCGGCACGAGTACTAGATCAAACACAAGCAGTGTCACATTCAGCAACAGCGAAGTGGAACGCAAACGTACTGGTACATATCAACTACCACCATCACCAAATAAATATTTTCATGACGATGAAACCGGTAAGATAGCTCTTTTTTTTTTATTTTGCTCAAAACAAAAATTTATAAATTACCTCCTGAATTTCAACTTTTGAAATGATTTTCCTACATTCAACAAAATTTCAGACACTAAACTATGGAATTCAAGAAGTCATTTGACAGAACTGATATTTTCGTGCTTTACATCGCCTATGAAAATAGGTGATATGAAGTTTACGGCACAATGCAAATTGTGTGATCCAAGTTGTCCGGCAAAAATATACAAAAGAGGCAATGATTCAAATTTGAAACAACATCTTATGAAGGTGAATGATTTTTTTATATTCATTGATGTTTAGCTGTTCAGTGTTGATTTTGTTATTAATTCGATGATGAATGATTTACGATAATAATGATAAAAAAAAATAATAATAATTTTACTTTTCATATCATAGTTGCATCCTTCAAAATAGGAGAATATTCTTGTTAAGAATGCTGCTTATATGAATGAATCGAAATCGGAACTGGCCAACAATGATGAAATTGTTGCGGCTATTCTGATATACTATATCAAAGAACGTTTACCGTTGTACAAATTACAAAGTGAACATTTCAATGAACTAATCAGTGGTGAGTAAATTGCTATTCATAAAAAAGAATTTTCATCATTTTTTCAAAAAATTTGATTTTTTTTAAATGTGTTTTCTCATAACTCATGAAACTGTTATGTGTTTCTATTTTTAGTTTGTTTGAATAAATTTAAAAAAGCGAATACAGTAAAACCTCTACTTAATGGAATCCCACGGGGCCGAAGAGATTGTCTGCTTATCTCGAGTTTTCCGCTATTTAGAATTTCCGCTAAAACAAATTGGCTCAACAACTTCCGCTATTTTACAGTAAAACCTCTACTTAACGGAAACTCTATTTAGTGGAAAACCTGCAGTTAGCGGAAAAAAATTTCCGCCATTGAAGTTTTCCTCCAGAATCACCTCTCAAAAGCGGAAAAAAACCTTTAGATAGCGGAAATATAGCCATTTCATGCAAAAAAAATTTCTCCATATTTCGGTCAAAATTGAAAATTTAAAAATTCTAAGATGCTCACAATCACTCATTCATTTATTCCAAACTCACATTATTCATTTCAGTGCATATTTGCCAGAGATGGATAACAAAAATGCATGTGAAATCATTTTGCTGACTATACATTTTTGGACCGTTCTCTGTTGTTTGTTTTGATGTTTACAAATTTTATTGAAAATAAAAACAATGTGTATTTTATACTGAAAAGAATGTGTTGAATTTGAATATCAAATATGGTTCAAGACGCCTATTCTTCAAAACAATTAAAACAAACATCGATTGTTGATTTTTTCACAAAAGAATAATAACTATACTTATTGCAAATAGCATGAATTTGATGTTTCTGTGATCTATATAATCATTAGCTATTTATTGCCTGAAAATGTTAAATAAAATGTTAAAAATAAAGAAAAAACCTCTAAATAGCGGAAATTTTGATTTTGTTAAGCCATTTTATCCCTTTTAGCGGAAATTCTAAATAGCGGAAAACTCGAGATAGCGGACAATCTCTTCGGCCCCGTGGGATTCCGTTAAGTAGAGGTTTTACTGTATTTGCTTTTTTGGATTTATCCAAACAAACTAAAAATAGAAACACATAACAGTTTCATGAGTTATGAGAAAACACATTTAAAAAAAATCAAATTTTTTGAAAAAATGATGAAAATTCTTTTTCATGAATAGCAATTTACTCACCACTGATTAGTTCATTGAAATGTTCACTTTGTAATTTGTGCAACGGTACACACATAGAAATAAGTGTCAGTGTTTATGTATTAGTGATTCTTATTTGTGAATCTGAAACAGAATTCTTTTCACCACTACAAAAATTCTTTTTCGTGAAAACGAATTTTGGTTATGTTGTGTAAAAAATCAGCAAGTAATTTTATATCTGAACTGTCACCCATATATATTTGACACAACATAACCAAAATTCGTTTTCACGAAAAAGAATTTTTGTAGTGGTGAAAAGAATTCTGTTTCAGATTCACAAATAAGAATCACTAATACATAAACACTGACACTTATTTCTATGTGTGTAAACGTTCTTTGATATAGTATTTCAGAATAGCCGCAACAATTTCATCATTGTTGGCCAGTTCCGATTTCAATTCATTCATATAAGCAGCATTTTTAACAAGAATATCCTCCCATTTTGAAGGATGCAACTATGATATGAAAAGTAAAATTATTATTAATTTTTTTTATTATTATTATTGTAAATCATTCATCATCGAATTAATAACAAAATCAACACTGAACACTGAACAGCTAAACAACAATGAATATAAAAAAATCATTTACCTTCATAAGATGTTGTTTCAAATTTGAAATATTGCCTCTTTTGTATATTTTTGCCGGACAACTTGGTTCACACAATTTGCATTGTGTAAACTTCATAACACCTATTTTCGTAGGCACGAAAATATCAGTTCTGTCAAATGACTTCTTGAATTCCATAGTTTAATGTCTGAAATTTTGTTGAATGTAGAAAAATCATTTCAAAAGTTGAAATTCAGGAGGTAATTTATAAAGAGCAGGGCAAGCCAAAATATTTATTTAAAATCCTCAAATATTTATTTATTTTCGAAAAAGCGACAAAATATTTATTTCTATTTATAAAAAAACCATCGAAATATTTACGATAAATATTTACGAAAAAAATTCATTATTTGGGCGCTTCAAATAGGCTAACATGGCTAGTTAAACTTATTGCAGTGTATAATCACATGATTTCTTAAATTTTCGAAAACAAAAGATCGACGACAATTTTGCAACACCCTCTTATAAGCCGAAAAAGTACGTTCGACGTCACACGACACAACCGGTGCGTGTTTGAAGGCATCCAGTTCCAACGGTGTTAAGCTATCGATGTACTCTTCCGAATGCAACAACGTTTCACCATTCAGCACTTGACCGATTTTTCGCAGCATGGCCAAAGATGTTTTCCAACCGCGATTTTTTTCATTTTATCAATGCATTCATCGTATAATACGGGAACATACTTTCGACGCAATGTTGTTTCGGTAGGAGCGGCAAACTTTGTATGTTTTTAGATAAATTCCACCATACTTGGATTTGTTATTTTGTGCAACGCAATATTTGATTTCAAAAACGCTCTGGTCAAGTCCATTGCAAATTCACTGGAACTGGAATTGGCACTAGCTGGCAAGTCGGTCAAAAGCGATTGATTTATGTTTTGTCCGGATTTGGTTTTCCGTTCAACGTTGCGCACATGTTGTCCCGTCTTCATGTGTTGTGAAACTTGACTATTTTGATTTGCGGGTATTTTTCTATCACACATTAAACAAAATAACACTGAATCATCACATCGAAAAACTTTTGGGTGTTCAGCTACGATTCGGCGAAAAAAAAGATGGTTTTGATTCTTTTGATTTCGGCATTGTATAGGCGAAGAATACATGCGCTGCACTTGCTCTTCTTTCTTTTTTGACGGCTTCGTTAGAACTAATGTTTCTCCTTAATGGAGACACGCAACACAGTCGATTGGTTTATTAAATGTTGTCATTTATCCAAAGGAATCTATGATCAAAAAGACCGTTTGAATGAAATATCTCTCACAAAGGGGAACAATCAATACAAACAATGCTAGCGTTCGATTTGTCAATGTACAGGCAACGAGATTTGTTTCCTCTTCCGTGCATATTTATTCGCTTCGTATAACGAACGTTTTCCCTTCATGTATTCTTAGCGTTTGTTCTTCCGTGCATGCTTATGACGAAATTCGGTTTATATGTATTGTTTTATTATTCTCCAACACAAGTGTTGCTAGAATCAATTTAAGACAACATTTAGATGAACAATTTTGTGAAATATGTGAAATTATACCGAAATATTTATGAAAAGTCTAAAATCGCCAAAATATTTATTTATCCAAAAAAATGCCAAAATATTTAATTAAATATTTAATATTTAGATAAATATTTTGGCTTGCCCTGATAAAGAGCATAGAAAATTCTCCCTGTATGCTTGGCCTCTCTTATTTTCCCGATAGATGGCGCAAATGAAAAAGTTTGTATTCTCAAAACTTTATTTATTTCTTTTTCTTGCAAGAGATAGCGCATGCATATACACATATTTTTGATATGTCTTTGAAAAATAAATATGAGTTTGTCTTTCTTAAAGTGCTTCTGAGTAAAAAAAAAAAAAGATACTTTATTGCATATACATTTCTGTATATGACATTCCAGAAACATAGCCTTACATTGTCGGGAAAAAAACCAAGACAAAATAAATTATTCGAAAAACACTGAGCCATCATGATGATGGCTAATGAATAGTCGTTAAGATACTTTTGTTTATTTTTCAACATTGAATATCGATCGACAATTGATATACTTAATGCAATTAAATTATTAAAGCGCGTCTATATTCATTTGATGATGTAATGCGAATTCCAACTTTTAATAACCCGAAATATGTGCTACTGTTGTTATTGTTGTTGTTGTTGTTGTTTTGTTTTTGGTTTTTGATGCTCTGTTCTATGGTGTCGGTCACATTATAACAAATTAATGCATTCTAATAGATTGCGAAGGGTATCTATTAGGTTGTCGAATACATTATGATTGTTTATGATACCAACGTACAAACGTGTTCAGCTTATACGACTAAAAAAAAGGATGTTGAATTAATTTTCATAGGATTGAAGAGAAATTTATGTTAACGTTTGGTTTGTCAATTATGTAAAATTACAATTGACACTTAAAGAATAAATTCCTTTGTTGTTGCTGTGTTAATGTCTATATTTGTGGCTGAATTCTTTGACGTTTTTGTTGTAGTTTTGGACGATTACCGGGAATGGAAACGTATTTAGAGTTGTTGCTTGCTTTTGTCATTTTCATTGAATTGGCATTGGAATGCATTTGTTTGTTCTTCTTTTTCTTATTTGTTGCACTAGCTCTTTCAATATCAAATGAATTTTCATGTGACTCTGTCGATTTTCGTTTCTTTCTAAAAATCGAAGATATTTTTTCTTGAGCGTCTATTGATGATTGTCTCCTTGACACAATTTTTTTCGGCACAACAGAAACAGCATTTACATAAACATTCTCTTTTTCACTACGATGTCCGTCTCCATCCGAGTCATTATTTTGCCCTTGAACAGAATTGAGTTGATTTTTATTTGCAATACTTTCAATTGCATTTCTCCCACTGGCGGTATCATTTTCATCGGATAATAATTTTTTCTGTTCATTTTTCCATAGTAGCTGAGCAGCGTCATTTTCGTTTCGTTGTATTGTTTCGGTGTTAAGAGCAATATTCTACCTTTTTTGTTACTCATAATTTTTTTCAACTAGAAAAAATATGCAAAGAAATATAAAATAGCAAATATTTTTTTTCAAACTGCATTTATAAAAATAATTTTACTTTTTTCTTACCGTAAAAAAAACACGAGGAACCAGAGGTCAGACAGCATAAAGCATACAATGCCAATTCAATGTATGTGTGTGTGTATTTCATCTAGTTTTCTTATTTAAAAACACATTCAAATTAACAATTGAAACACATTTTTTTTCTCAAAATAAACTTCTTGAAATGTGTCTTTTCATATACGATATACAAATTGCATACACTAGACACAGACAATTTTAAACGTTAAAAAAAATCTAAATGTAAATGGAAGGAACAAAGCTAAAAAATTGTGTCAATTGTGTGTTTTACGGCATACAAATTGAAATTGAACCACATCACAAAAACACATCATAAAATCAGTGACACGGAATTGTAAAAAAGAATAATACAATTAAAATATATTAAAACTAGCTGATACCGACCCGGGTCTTAGATATATTATGTCCAATATGAATGAATAATTTCATTTTTTATCTCACAGTTATTGAATTTAGAGATGAATTCGATGGATATTTTTCTATGGGATTTGGAGTAGAACCGAGTATAAATGAAGAAGAAATTGAAAGATGGATGTATATATTTGAGCGCTCAACTGAAAACATTATTACATGTATCAATTCAAATAAAATAAGGAATCTACAAAGTTTAGAAATTATATTTTCGATTGGGCTAACTCCAGTCACATTTCGAATGATTTGTTATAGACTCATCGACACATTAGATTCTATTTGTACTCGACTTTTTACACATCTTTCTCGAGGCGATGTTACCACTTTTCCAGATATAAATGAGATGATATGTGGAGTAACATATACTATTCAATTCAATTTAATTCCTTCAAACGTTTAATTCGATTATTATAAATGGTAGTAAAACAAAAAATCAATGAAATGTACAATTTTCGATTTTTTTGTCAATAAACTGATATGTTTAAACTAAGTACTACCTTTTATTTCATTGAATACACTTATTTATAAACTTTGAATTACTCGAAAAATAAAATGTAGTAAAAAATTGAAAGAAAGCTATAGAATGTTCCAGAATGTTCGAGAAATATCCAGAAAAATTGAAAAAAATCGAAAGAAAGCCATAGAACATTCTAGAATGTTCGAGAAAAATCGAGAAAAATCGAAAGAAAGCCATAGAATGTTCTAGAATGTTCGAGAAAATTCTAGAATGTTCGAGAAAAACCGAGAAAATTCGAGAAAAATCCATAGAAAATTCGAGAAAAATCCATAGAAAGCTCTAGAATGTTCGAGAAAATCTATTGCACTGATTGTGTAATCACCTCTAGTGACGCCATAAATGATGACGACATTGATGACGTCACTGATGACGTCACTGATGACGTCATAAAAGATGACATCATCATAGAGATTTACTATTTTTCTATTTATTTCTGGAACATTCTATGACACCCCCACCAAACTCCCTCATTTTCACTGGGACCCTAAGGGCTACCAAATACAATTACCCTTTACCGAAGGCTATAGATAGTTTCAGAGAAAAGCTGGAAAATAGGAAATTCAAGTCTCCTTTTATATATGTATATATATATAGATTACAATTATTTTTGTTTATTTATTGAAGAAAAAAACATACCAAAATTGCTATTGAACAAACTGTTCTTTCACATTGGATTTGTTGAAATAATTTTATTTTATGATGCGGTATATTGAACACGACTCGTCACACAAACGATGGAATATGGAATGTCAATGTCAATGCCAATTCTGAATTGGTGATATTGTCATGAAACATGTTAATATTTTTGTTAATATCTATTACTAAAAATGTTAATATTTATTAATATAAGTGTTAATATTATTATTATTATTCAGCACCAAACAGCGTTACTTCGCCAAAGGTGGTTTATTTAAATTTTAAAATTTACAAATTATTATATATATTTAAATGATTCAATAATTGCATCGATTCAACAATCAATTGCCAATCCTAACGATCTCGGAGCAAACACTGAAATTGTTAAACTGCAATATTGAATTAAATCAATTAAGGAAAAACAAGAATAAATCACTCAAACAATCTTTTAAACAATTCGTTCAATCTAATTTTAACAACATCTGGAGTAACATTAAAGTCTATAACAAATTGATCCGAGTGTGGAATTTTAACATTATAATAATCATTGAATGTTTTAATCAAACAATTCAACGGCATATATTCATGATAACCACGATTATTTGACTGAATCTTTAAAAACTGTACATTCCTGATAGAGTGGCACGGAACCCTGAATTGAATCTTTTCCAAAAGCACATCCGAACAAATATCACCTCTGATCAATTTTAGGATGAACAGCACCTGCGCAATTTTCCTGCGATTCTCCAGAGATATCATTTGAATCAAAAGCAATCTATGTTCATATTTCGGAAGTCGGTATCCATTACTCCATTTGAATCTTCTCAAAGCATACAACAGAAACTGCTTTTGAACAGATTCAATTCGCTTTATTTGACCCAGGTTACAAGTATTCCAGATTTGAGAACCATATTCTAGAATTGGGATAACGAAACTAAAAAATAATCTTTTAATAGTGAATGGGTCAAGAAATTCATTTGCAAAACGCTTTATCCAGGCCAACCTAGATTTTGCTTTTGCAATAATAAATTCAATGTGTGCTTTGAAATTAAGTTTCTCATCTAAAATTATACCAAGATCCTTAATTTGATCAACCCTTTCAATAATCAGATCATTAATGGTATAATGATGATCAATCACATTACCGAATCGATGAAAAATCATCTTTTTAGTTTTTTTCACATTCAATTTCAAATGATTCAGCTCAAAGAATTTAACAATTCCATTCAAGCTCTTCTGAAAAACATAACAATCATCAATAGAATCAATATGGTGGGAAATTCTTACATCATCGGCAAATGAGAGAATTGATGATTCACCACTGTAACACGGAAGATCAGCAATGAACAATATAAATAGTGTTGCAGCAATGGGATAACCCTGACCCGTACCCGACGTGATAACAATGGGTTTTGATTCAAATTTATTAATTTTGACAATTTGACTTCGACCACTCATATATGATTTAATCCATTTTAAAAGTTGTAAATTTAGACCCATAATATTCAATTTATGAATCAAAAGATCAATATTCACTGAATCAAACGCCTTGGCAACATCAATATAAATGGCATCTGTTTGATTATGCGGCATCAAATCATTCAATGTTTGAGAAGTGAATTCAACTAAATTAGTGATAGTTGATCTACCCCTGACAAACCCATGTTGACTAGTATGAATTAAATTCTTAATATGGAAATTTATATGGTTCGCAACTAAAGAATCTAAAAGTTTCGGAATAATATTTTGCAGAGCAACACCCCTGTAATTTTCAATATTATTCCTTAATCCATTCTTATAAATAGGCTTCACAAATGAAATCTTCCATAAATCCGGTACATAAGAATCATTGAGTGATTTATTCAACAAGACAGTAATAGGCTTAACCAATTGGCCAATACATTTTTTCATGAATAAATTAGTAATTCCATCAGGACCCGAAATCAAGTTATTCGGTAAATCAACAACTTGTTGCAAAATGGAATCTTCATCGATAACCAATTTAGGTATACACTGACATAAATTTTCAATGTTCTTAAAACATTCAGTATTATAAAAATCCGTCAAACCCAAGCTGTGATTAGTGTAAGCTGTGGCAAAAAAATCTGCAAATAAATCAGTAATTACAGCACCATCACAGGATTTTTGATTTTTAAAAAACATTTCGTTTGGTATATCATTGAATGTCTTCCTAATAGCATTCACATGCTTATAAAACTCCATTGGATCATCAATAATTAAATTTTCCATTTCCATTTTATAATTTTTATAAGCTAACCGAGAATATTTATTGTATTCAGAGCGAACATCTTTAAAATTGTCATCATCAGCAACAGATCTGTGTCTTTTCTTACTTAATTTATTCAATCTATTTTTTAAGTTTATCAATTTAGTATCAAACCACTTAGGATGCGATGACAAATTGCTCCTTTTCCTTATCACATGTGTATTAATAATATTATTTACACAAGAATAAAAATTATCCAAATTGTCATCAAGTGACTCATCAGATAACAAATTCATCCAATCAATGTTATCAAAACAATCATTAATCAAATCATAATTAGCATTACGAAAATCAAGATATAAATGTTGTTCGGAATTAGATTTCTCAAAATGATGATCAAAAATAACAATCTCAATTGATTTATGATGAACCTCAGATTTTACCAATAAAACATCACTAGTGGTGCAATATAACAAGTCAGAGTCATTTGTCCAAACCAAATCTAACATTTTACCATTGTCGTTTGAAAATTTGTTAATTTGTGAAAGACCCATTTCATGAAAGTTGTCCAAAATATACAATTCCTTCCTTGAACAAGCATTGATTGGAAATGCTATATTTGGGTTCTCAATATCATTCGAAATCCACAACAAATCAGGAAGATTAAAATCTCCCGAAATTATAATCGAATCCTTATCATAAATCTTCTGTGATAGGATTTTTAATGCATTAATGTTATCTTCAAAAATCTCAAATGGCGAATTAGGTCTAATATACAATTCAACCAAATAAAATTTTCTAAAATTAATAGAAACACTAATACAAATCAATTCAGCACCATGTAAATTACCATCAAATTCCAATTGACCATTCAAAGACTTATGAGCAGCAATCAAGACACCACCACCATGAGACTTTTTAATAATTTGATCTCTCTCAGTATAGGTCGTTCTGTCACAGCGAAATACGTCATAGTCACTTGGAAAAATTTCAATATTATTAATGGTAGCATCCAAATGAGTCTCACATAGCATATAAATTTTGAAATTATTAATCAGCAAATTTGCATAAAATTCAGGAAGCTTAGTTTTTAATCCATTAACATTACAAGTATAAATATGATGATCAAACTTTTCAACATCATATATCTTTGAATTTAATACCGGTAGAATGGATGAGACATTTGGAACGGTACATTCGGGAAAAATTGTGCTGGATTCATGTATTGGTGATACTGCATTAGGTTTGTGAATGGATGGTGGTATAGATGATTCCAAAAAGGATAACCATTCAAACTCGGTTGATGCTGATTATCATATAAATGTTGATGAATATTTGGTTGTTGCATGTTTTGATAATGTTGCCTGTCAAAACGTTGATGAGTATTTGGGAATGCTTTTTGTCGAGTCTGCTCATCATTTATATTGAACCTATTTGAGCGATAATTATGGAAACCAAATTCACGACCATTGTTATTAATTTTCTGTCGTGTTTTTTGACCATATCTACGACTCGAAGCATTATTATCACCATTTTTCGAAGTCTTATTGGCACAATTCTTCTTTGACTTAAAATTCTTACTTTGATTATTAATTACTAAGTCATTCCGTTTGTTAATTTTAGTATTTCTATTAACATTTTCATTTGTCTTATTATGAACCAATTCAATCTTCTTGACTTTATTTTCAACATCAAGCGATTTATCTTTTGAAGAATTGGTTCTATTTTTAACAATAAAAGGTTTTACACAATAATCAGGACCCCATATCTCAGAATTACAAATAACTTTGCAACAATCCTCAGATAAAGTTGAAATCTTACAAGACACAAACTTGCCCGCATTTTTACTACGTTTGTGGTAATTCAGAATCTCAACTGAAAAAGAATCCGGATGTAAATTTGATCTTTCAACAATTATCTTTTTAACTTCATCCAAGTTAATACCAACTTCAAATCTCGAAAGATGAATTAAATAAACACCATTCACTGGTTTTGTACCATTATTCAAATTTTTAACAACCTTAAGACGTTCGGAAATATTATTGTAAAACATTGAATCATCAATCCGAATATCACAATCCGTTTTCTGCAATTTTTCTGTTGACACACTTCCGATTTGAGGTTCCTCAGATGAATGATTTGCTTTTAGTGTCAACTGTGACTTGATTTGTATATTTTCCTTTTTTAATTGATCTATCTCATTGTTCAATATTTCAATTCTTTTTGGATCAATAACCAATAATTCACCATTAAGTATTTTATATGATTCCGATTTACATAAATCACATGTAACAGCATACGGTGAATTATCCGAAAAAATTTTGTGAAAATATGGAGTGATCATTTCTAAAATTTCAGGTATTGCTTTTTTTGTTTCACCATCCATAATGCCCAATTGAGTCAATAAGTATGTTGTTTCTTGGCCATATAATTTGTAGAGGCAATTTACATATCTCACTTTTTTGCAAATATAGCAAATTACATGAAGACCATTAAGTTTCTCACTATTACATTTTTCTTTGACACAACAATGCATTATGAACAACAACAAATCAGGTATCACAACAAAATAATCAAAAAATTGAACATTAATTCGAAAAAGAGAATATGAAATAAATAAACTTCAATTATTTGGAGTTGAACCTTGACTTAAAAAGCACTTTCTAAATCGAAAATTATAAGAAACTAATTTTAAATTGAAAAATTCTATAAAAATATCAGAACTAAATAAAAAACAGTTTCTATCAAACGCCAGTTGACATAACCTCAAAAAAAGTTAATATCGATATTAACTGAAAATGTTAATATCGATATTAACTGAAAATGTTAATAGTTAATATCGTTGTTAATATCGATATTAACTTGGTTTGTTAATATTATAATATGTTAATATTTTGGTTCGATATTAACAAAAATATTAACATATCGGAAAACGTAAAACTGTATTTATTGGTAAAGTGAATTGAAACGTGACCTTTTTTGGCTAACTTTGTATCTATCATAGACGTCATTTTTTTGACAATGTTATTGTATACAATTTGACGCTCTTTAAGATATATCTTAAAGAGCGTAAAAAAATCTATCAAATTTGATGTGTCATAGACTATGTGTCATAGTGAACATAAAAAAAATAAAGAAATTTTTTGTTGCATTGAAAATGTCGACTGCGGGGGCAGTTGTATTTCATGACAAGAAATGTGAAATAAGCAATAATCTTGCATCCTTTTATTTTATTTTATTTATTTATTTCACCGCCAATAATTGGCTGAATATAATTTCAAACGGATGAGACCGACAAATGTAACACTCGTGGTGCCACCAAAATTATGTGCTCTGAGTGCTCTTAAGTATTGAGTAGTACAGCTGTCATTGTGTATAGTGTACAAAGTACGATAAACTCATGGACGTCAAACTTGTTTGATAGCATTTGAAAGTGAATGTTCAATGTTGGTTTATCATTTAATTGAGTGTAAATGTGTGATGATATCTGTGAGTTTGGAAGAAATTTTATGTGATTTAGGAGTAACTAAAATACATTCCCTCAAACTCATCATTTGCAACAAAAACGCATTTTGAATTTGTTTTTTTTTTTTTTTGTTAAAAACAGTAAAAGAAATTTAGGAGATTTGCGTGATTGATTGATCGATTGAATTTCTCGTTTAAGTGACGTATGATTTATTAGTATTCATTGGTAGGCATAGCCAAGAGCGTTTTCGCTATATGCGCAGATATACAAAGCTGCATACACATTGTATTGCAGACTATGCCATTCGTTCAATCGTTGCATGGTGTACTTTCGTCTCTTCAGGGCACATTTTTGTTCCTCTGCAAGTCTCAGAATTTTGCACATATCTAATACCATTTGGGTATGAATATGCGATTATGTTTGTATATAGTGGTTAACTATGTACATTATATTGCATTGTATGAAGTGTGTTGGGGAATTTATACGCAATCTTTTACATTTGTTTTCCTATCCTTATGTCGATTTGACTATAAATTGTGAAATGGAATGTCATTTCTGTCTAAATTTCGATCTCATCCCTCTGTATAATTTAGTACATTGAGATCATGAAAAATTAACGTATATTGAAAATCAAATAGTTTTCTTTTAAATTCATTTCTATTGGTAGATTCAGTAACCACGTTTTAATAATATTAGCATATTTACAAATAAGCGTAATGGGAGCTTTTGTGTTTCTACTTAAATTATTTGAATTTCTAAAAAGTTGATCATTACGAAAATTACGTAGGTTAGGATTAATATGAAACTTATCACTTAATTGGTCATACATAAATAATAACGAGTAATTAATTCTGCGAAGATTAAATCTAGTGATATTCAATGATTTTAGGCGATCATCGTAGGACCAAATTTGGTAATTATTTGATATATTCGTATTTCACGAAGCGCAAACATTGAAAATGGACGTTAAATTCTTTCGATTAAATCAGATTTAGTTTAAGAGATGTTTAGCCATACAGTGCTAGCATAATCAATATTTGATTGAACAAATGCTGAATATATTGCTTTCCACGTGGTTTGAACATCTATACCGCGTGAAAAACGTTTTACAAAACCTAGTGCCGAGCTTGCTTTAGAGATGATTAAATCAGTGTGAGTTTAAAAATTCAGTTTATCATTGTTGTGCGATGTTTCATAAAGCCATGTTGATGTGGAAATATACTCCCAGATACAAGACGAGTAAGGTGAAAATTAACACAGTGCTCGAAGAATTTAGCGATTTTCATTAATTTTGCAATGCATCTATAATTCCTTATGTCCGATTTAGCGCCTTTTTTGAAAATCGGTCGAACACAATATCGTTTCCAAGCATTTGGAAATACGGAAGAGATTCATTAAATATAAGTGTAAGGGTTCATATAAAACGGACGCACAATTTTTCAGTACAAGGGGATGAATACCATCTGGACCAGCACTGGTGTTTGTCTTACTTTTCAGTAGTTGATCGAATACAAAATATCCATCCAAAACAAATGTTTCATTTAGACTAGTATTTGGTGCAACGAATGAAAAACGCTAGATGGCGTTGAACGTGACATTCGTGGTTTCTGTATCGCTCCAATAGCAAAACATTCAAATTTGTAAGCATTTTGTCAATCCAAAAGGAATTTGACAAATGCATGGCCCAATTTGTTCAATTAAATGTGAGCCTAACTTCAGTTTTGTCTTGTGTATGTGTAAATGTAACCCGGCTCACATTGATAGAATCATATTGTTAACCATCTTGACTTGTAACTTGCTATTTGTCGTTTTCTTTTGTGTGGAACCGTCAACGAGAACAGACATGTTCACTTCAGTGTGTTCATATGAACACGTGTTAAATAAAATTGATTTGAAATTTGTAAATTCATCGATTTTTATTTGATAAATTATCGGCCATCATAATTTTTTTTTTCAATTTTTCACGTTCATAAAATTTTTATTTTTATTTTTTTAACTAAATCGACAATTATTTTATCACAATCATATGAAGTTTGCGTGAAAAAGATTAGTTTTCGGTGTAATTTTTGTGAATTTGGTTTTCGGTTTACTGTGATGATATTGTGCAACTTGTTGTGAATGACAAATGGCAATCTAAAGCAGATTATTTTATGTTTATTTGTTTCGTTTGAAAATTATTTGATTAAATTTAGTGTAATTTTAGTGCATTTGATTTCATATTTCCAATTATTGTCAATTTCTGTTTTCATTTCACATTACCGCGGTTTTGTCAGTGTTTGTGTTTACAGTTTGTGCGCGTGCAATAGAATCACAATGTTTCGTTTTTATTATTGTTTTGATTTTTAATGCTCGTTGGTTGCCGAATAAATTTTTCAATATTTTTATTTTTATTTTTATTTCTATTTTTACGATTAATGCCTCACTTTTTGTTTTAGTCGCACAATAATTAAACAATTTTTGGATAATTTTTATAATTTTGAAAATTCAAACCGTGCTTTTTAATCGGTTATAAATACAATGATTCTCGTTATAATATAATGATTCTCGTGGCCTAGCACTCCCCTCACCTTAAATCTATTTTCTAGTGACTTTTATCTCTGCGAAAAATTCGTATCCATTTGCAAATTTCATACAAATCATTTGTGAATGCGTTCATACATTTTAAATTGGAGGATGGCAAATGCGTGCACCATTGACAAATCTTATTCAGTCGCAAAATGAATGCCAAAAGTGTCATGGTTGCATTCGCATTCGTGAGACATTTGCAATTTTCCATGAACATTCAAATGGATTCGCAGCATTCTCAAGAGATAAATCCCCCTAGTCTATTTTGCTCGAAACAGTAATAGTGCACTATGGACCCCACGGGCCTCGCACGAGGGGATTCCACGGAGCTCGTCCTCCTCGGGACTTGACCGTGGGGTGTTGTTGTCTGGTGTAAAGACTGGCAAAGCAAATTGGAGCGTATGATTTCTAATTCATAACAGTCTAGTACAGTCGATTGTGTGATTTAACACACCATGCACTTTTTTCAATTTACACTTGTCATGTTTGTTAGATTAGACCGCTCTGTCTGATTTTTACTGAAGAACTGAATTTATTTCATCATAATAATTATTATGATGAATAATTATAATTTGCAGTACAATATGGAGACGCACCGCAGTGCCACCTCACGTATAATCTTATAAACGTTTTGTCAAAGGTGTTACCACCTTTGAACATCATCCACCCCTTGAACGGAGTGGGGTCACAACATAAAATTCAAAATATTTCTACAAATCAATACATAATTACAAATCATTTCTTAAAATAATTCGTTTCATTCTAAGTTCGTTATCAATGTTTCGCACTGCTTGAGTTCTTCCTTCATTCGCTCGTGGACTGTATTCATTCGCTCATACAATGTGTTCTTAATCAATCGGTTGCTTCGCTCGGTAACTTCACTAATTTCGTAATTGGTCGCACAAGTTCTGTAGTTGGTTCCAATTTAACTGATCGCACTAAATTATCTGCTCCTGAATAAGTTTCAATTACTCGCGCAATAGGCCAAATGCCCGGTGGTGAATTCAGTGATTGAAATTTCAAATTTTAAGAACATCCCGAAATGCTAAAAATCATTCGACATGCCTTGTGATATTTTGATTCAAAATGTTCTTCAACGTAAGCAAGTCGATACCTTATACCTGAATCAGTTGTATTTGGAGCGGGTTTTTTATTGTCACTGTTCATTTTAACAATGTTTGGGTAGGCCATGCATGTTTTACAGCGCACACATTTTTGTTTTACTTTATTTTGTATCACATGAAATTCTTCAATACATTCAGCGTACTCTTTTTTATATATGACTTTGGTATTGACACTGCTTTCTTCAATATCATTTTGTGATTTTCTGTTCAATACTTCAACAGACTTTTCATTTTTTCTTCATTTGATAGTTCGATATTATCTCGATTATGTGCGTCAATTGTTTCGATTGAAATATGGGGCTCATTAAAATCTTCGGTGCCAATTTTGTTTTGTTTGCAACCTAATTCGATTTCAAAAAATTCACATAAGTCAAAACAAACAGTGTTTTTTTATTTCACTTTAAATCCATTAATACAAACTTACTTGCGGCAAAATAATCTTGTATTCCTTTTCTCTTACTCATTTTTATTTTTCATAACGACAAAGTATGATTATTTATTGCAATGACATTTGAAACAAACTTAAAACGAACAAACATCTGATCTGACTATTGTCGGTCACCGTAATAAATGCCGTCTCGTTGTCTTAGATTCACATACATTAAACAAGTGAAACTGAGAGATCAAGTATCCTTTGCTTTCACAGCTCTGTTGATTTGCATTATTTTCGTAAACAATACCATTGTTGTTTATTTGAACACACTATGTATTATGTAAAAAACAGAAGCAGTGAGAAACATTTCTCGTATATATAAAAACCATATACCGCTTATAGCAGTCTATGATAGTGTTAAATGTATAAAGTGTGTATAGCGTTGAGCGCTCTCACCAATTGTCATCAATATGTCATCAATATGTCAATTTATTGTCATTGTTGGCAACAATGCAAGTGTCAAATTTGAATTTGAAAAATTTGAAATTTTATTCGTGACACATAAATATAATTTGCAATGGCACAAAGAGATAGATTTTGTATCATAAATAAATGTGAAAATTCTAAAGGATGTCGTTCTATCGATGTTCATTTTTATCGGATGCCACTGAAAGGTGATATAAAAACAAAATGGATTGAAATTATCAAATCACAGCAAGATTTTGCAAATGATTTGTATGATGTTTTGACATATATATATATATGTTCAAAACATTTTGCTTCGCGAGATATTTTAAGCAATGGAAAATTGAGGAAATTAGCAGTACCTTCTATTTTCAGGTGAAATAAGATTATTTCTTTACTTATCATTGATTTTTTATTATATTTTTCATTGTTTATTAAATTTTTTTCTTTTTTTAAAATGGTGAAATTTATAATTCAGGATATTTCACCAATTTCTCCAAAAATTTTTTCGTTAAAAAATGCTGAAAAAAATATGTACTATTCATTTGAAATTTTCTACTGATAATAAAAAATATGAATAAAAAGGAAAAAGAGCATAGTTTCCATTCAATTTGACAAATATAGAAGTTTCATATATTTTTTATTTCTGGATTATTTTATCCGATTTTGATGACAAACACTGACAAATATATACGAATATTTTCATTTTTATTGTAGCCATTCAAAGAAAGACTATGTTTTATCAACTAATGATATTATTTCACACGATCACAATTACTGCTTTAATTCAAATAAAAACACTTCGGAACAAACACTCAACTCAAATGATATCGGCGAAAATATTTCACTAAATGAATCACACATCGACATGGAGGTGGATGGTTCAGACCAAGTTGGTTCAGACAACCATCCAGAAATTTGTGAAGATTTATCAAATCAAAATCAGGGTGTTGAGTTGAATCAAGATTCAATAATGATAACAAAATTGAAAAAAGATCTCAGTCAAATCAAATATAAAATGGGGAATTTAGAACAAAGATGTTCCCTGAAAAATGCAACAATCGCTAAATTAAGGTCAAAGATTCATAACCTGGAAAAGCAACGACGAAAAAAAGAATTGCGTAGAAATAAACTCTCCGTGCGTATAATCATATTTACTTTCAGGACAAAATTTTGAAGTGATAATAATTTTTTTTAATATTTTACGTTGGTGAAATTAGTGAGTCATTAAATTTCATTGATTTCACCGACTGAAAATAATAAAAAAAAATCTGTGAACGGTATTAAATTTACATTATTTTGCAGGCTGATGCAAGAAAAGTGGTTGATTGCTTGCAATATGGTAGGCAATCAAACAAATATGACCATGCTGTTCGGGGTTTTGCTTTCACGCTACATTTTCACTCCCCAAGAGCCTATGAATTCGTTCGAAGCAAATTCAATAAATATCTTCCCGACAAAAGTTGCATAAGAAATTGGGCTTCTCTCTCTACAGGGGGTGGTGAACCTGGAATTAACATTGAAGCACTCGCAGCTTTGAAGCTTGTTGCAGATGAAATGAAGAAGAAGGGAGAACAATTTCTTTCCAATTATCATCCATAAAGTAGAAATAACACATCCTTAGTTCAGTGGCTCTTAGTCTATTATTTCATTATGTAACAAAATTTTGCGAAAAGCAGATAAAACCTGAATCACCGGAGGATTTTCACAATAGCCATTGAGAGAGCGAACTCTGGAGAACTTGTTCTTCGTTAACTTGTTCGACAATTGGTTCTGCAGCGAATGTTCGACGTAATGGTTTCTTTTTTTCGGTTACTTTTTTCTTCAATGGCATTTGCCGATTATATTTATGAATTCTTTTCGTCGCTTTCTTCCCCATTGCGTCTGATCTCTTCAACACGACCAAACTGAATGAATGATGTTTGCATCTACATTCGGTGTTCACACTAAAAAATCCCTGATACAGTTTCATTTATGCTGAAGTAAGCAATTTTTGGCAATACCAATCGATTGTCCTTAGTGATTTTAAGCATAACATCTGATGCAAAAGTTTTGTCACAAAATCAAACATACGCCATTTGAACAAATAACAAGCGATTTCGGAAATTCTTTTTGTGGTAGTTAGATTTATTCATAAACTATCAAAAAACACATTTACAGTATACTGAATGGGCCATTGTCTTCGATTTTTCGCAGTAAATATGGAACCTTCAAAATCATGCTCTGGCAGACAGATACTGATAGATCGACTTCCTTCACTTTTAAATTCAATAGATCTGGCGAGTTGTCTGGCTGTATATTTCGGTGCTCGCTTACGTTTATGATATAAAACACTGTTTTTTGTCAAAATACGATGAATTGTAGATTGATCGACACCAAATTTTCGTGACAATCGCCGTGTTGATTGACCAACCTTGTTTTTGGCACACGACAGCAGTTTTTTCGTTGTTCTGACACTCAGTTTTGGTGGACGCCCAGATTTCTTTTTGTTTTCTGGTTGCTTACCTTCACGACAGTCACTGATAACACGATAAATGGTTCTTCGTGAGATTGGCTTTGTTACTGCGCGTAGTTTGTGTTCAACGCTTTAATAGCAACTAAACTTTATTAAACCTTTTGAAAACTTATCGTCTAACATTTGCATGTATGACTAACAAATTAACCAGTAAATAATAATAAGAAATCTGATAAATAGTAAAAGAAATAACAAAATAATAAACAATAAATTAGTTCAAATAAACAAAACCTAAGCATAAGCATTTTCATAAAGTGTGTCATAAATCGATCTAATTCCTTTCGCAGAATAGTGAATCATGTTCAATTGTGAACATTTTGGGCGGCCTCAATTGCTGAGTCTGAATTTCAACGTTGGCCATTCCACCTGTTCGGTAACTGTGGCATTGAAATTGACCTCAGCAATTGTTTATTTGTTGGTTTACGACGAATAAATAAAATGAACAATATCAAGATTGCTAAAAGCGACAAATATGCCATTGTATAGTGATGATAATCATGCACATTGACCCGTCGACTCAAAACTGACTGTTCACGAACTGAATTGAGAGTTGACACTATTTGCGACAAATTCGACTTCACGAAATCATTCATTATGAGGCTAACATTATTACCCCGTTCGATTCCAAGACGTGAGACATTTAGATTTAAACTTGGCACAAGGAAATCATTAGACGCATTTTGTAACTCAGACGTTGACATAAGCTCATGCTCAATGTCACGGAATGTACAATGAGACTGCAATTTCAAAATTCCACTGCCCGATAATGTGTGACGACTGACCCGCTCACCACAAACGGTGATGATTTCAGTTGCCGAATAAATAAAATAAAGCCATTTATTGGATTCATCTAACTCGATCCAATCGTTTTTGTTTTGCACAGCATCATAATCGCATGGTGCGTAAGTGCGATGATCAAACAAAGTCCACACACACGGAGCCCAAAGATTCTGGCTAAGAAGCCATTTGCGCGGCGAGAAACATATGTTTGAATGAGGCTTTAACTCCTTACACGACAAATTCTCTCGTTCAGAAATCAACTGGTACTTTTGTCTCGTGAGAGATACTATCAAAATAATGAAATTTGTTTTGATTTTGTGTGTTTGACTCTCAATTTTAAACGGAATTGGATGAATTTTATACATTTGAAACTTTTCGTCGTTTATTAATGGAATCGCGATTCGGAAAAACAAAGTATTCTCCGTCACAAATGGCGTGATCTTTGTTAATTTGTAAAAATCTGTTTCCCCCGGAGGAGATAAATCATCAGCGATATGTTTTTTTATCAAAATTAACTGCTCTCTTACTTGATGTGGATGGAGTAAATTGAAATCGATATGATTTTTATTCGCTCCACTCAAAATGTCTAATAACATATCTTGTTGTCTTTCATAATCAGTGATCAAATGAAAAATGTATGATGAAATCATGTGAAAATTGTCAATTGATTGTTGCTGATTTGCATTATTTTTTATAACAGCAGCTAACGTCAAAATATTGTCTCGCTGCAATAAGATTTCATTCTCATCCTTTCGAATTATATTGATTGTTGAATTCAAAAGTGACGTATGATTTTTTAAAAGAGACAATAAATGTTCTTGATTGTCTTCGAGACCTGAAATATCATTAACATATTGCCTGGCAAATCGCGAGCCCAAAACACCAAATAAATCACCAGCAATATCACCAATAATATCAAGTGCAGCTCTTCTAGTTCTACGTTCTTTAAAACTGAATATTAAACGATTCTTGTCGTTTATGTCATCAAGCCTATTTTTTATAAGCTTAACAATGTTATCACATGCCCCAACACCGGACATTCGTTTGTAACATAAATTCTCTAAGTTCAATCGATTTGTATCCAGTACTGCCGCGTCGTAAAAAAATGACGTTAAATTTATAAACACAATTGAATTCCAATGTGAATAACTGAAGCGAGCTAATGAATACTTTTCGAAATATAAACCCGGTGATTTCTCAAATGTTGTCAAATTATATGGTTGTGACGCATTTATCTGATTAAATGTCGAATTAAAAACTGCAAGAAATGCAATTACTACTGGGACGATATTAAATTTGCATTTCTTGCTCTTTTCATTAGTGCGAATGTGAGCTACTTTTGTCGCCTGTATATCGGTTTTAATTGGCAACGGAGATATTTTTGTTATTGGACGTTTAGTTACATTGTCACGCATTTTCAATGTAACAACACGAGTCAAATTATCATCTCCCTTATGAACATCCAAAATACGAGCAAGAGGCCATTGGCAAGGTGGAGTGTTTTCATCTCTTACCAAAACCAAATCGTTTATCTCAGGCTGATCACCCTGTACAAACCATTTTCTTTTTTGTTGTAATTCATTAAGATATTCTGTTTTAAATTTTCTCCACATCTTCTGATGAATGTTTTGAATTAGTTGCCAACGCGATAGCCAATTCACGTTTGCCTCTGAAAAATTTTCGTCTGGTGGAGCAAGTAAAGAAGTACCGATTAAAAAATGTCCAGGAGACAAGCTTTCAATATCATTTGGGTCTTTAGACATTGCGCAAAGCGGTCTAGAGTTCGCGCATGCTTCAATTTGATACAAAAGAGTGCAAAGCTCCTCAAATGTTAGTGCTGTCTGACCCATTGTTTTTATTAAATGTGTTTTAATCGTTTTAACAGCAGCCTCAGCTAAACCATTAAAATGTGGTGCACCGGCGGGTGAAAAATGCCAAGTGGTGCCTTTTGACGAAAGTTCATTAGCGAATTCATCTTTATGAAGTTCAAGAAACCGTTGCAAATCTTTATTTGCTCGAACGAAATTGGTTCCGTTATCTGAATACATATTTCTTACCATTCCACGGCGAGCAACCAATCGACGAAATGCAGCTATGAACGCGTTCGCTGTCATATCCGTTACCAATTCAAGGTGAATTGCTTTGATCGCCGTACAAACAAAAATACAAATGTAAGCTTTGGCAATTTTTCCACCACGGCCTTTTGAAATTTTATAATTAACAGCACCAGTGAAATCAACTGCCACATTAGTGAATGGTTTTATTTGAATGTTCACCCTATGAGATGGCAAATCTGCCATTTTTTGTGTCAATGTCTTTGGATTCTGTCGAAAACAAATAACGCATTTCGAAATTACCTTCTTGATTTCTGTTTGAGAATTAATAATCCAATATGCTTGACGAATTATTGCTTCGGTGCATTTTGGACCGCCGTGAAGGCACAAATGATGATAATATCGAATTATCAATGTCGTAACTGCATTATTTTTCGGTAAAAGTGCTTGATGTTTACTTTCGAATGGTAAGTCGGCTCTACTTAATCTGCCACCGACGCGCAAAATATCATTCTCGTCCAAAAATGGACTTAATTGAATGATAGTGCTTGATTTTTCAATTGGACGATTTCGTTTTAATCTTGAAATTTCACTATGAAATGTTTTGGTTTGAATAATTTTTACAATTGAATTTTCTGAGAATTTTAATTCAGCTGTAGTAATTGGACCATTGTTTTTTGTATGTGTTTTACAATTATTGATGAATCGCAAAACATATGCAATGACACGCTTTAGTTTCTCAAACGAATGCACGTCTGGCAAAAAATTTTGTTCATTTTCAATGTTTACATTTAATGCTAAACATTCATTTTTATTTACTGTTTGCTCAAATGGGTATTTATTTTCATATAAAAAAGTTGGCCCATTCCACCACATAGAATGATTCAACAATTTTGACGGCAATAAACCACGAGAAGCACAATCAGCTGGATTATGCTCCGCTGGCACATGATGCCAATGTTCTTTACCCACCAATTTTTCTATTGAGCAAATTTTGTTCGCCACAAATGTCTTATATCGCTTTGGATTCCCATGAATCCAGTCGATAACAATTCTTGAATCTGACCACAAAAATATTTTGTCATAATTCATTTCTGTGGCATTTATTAATTTTCGAATTAACTTAGCCTGCAAATGTGCAGCACACAATTCCAATCGAGGAATAGTGAGTGCACTTTTTGTGTGTTTCAATGGCGCAACTCTATTTTTTGCATATATCAAACGAACAAAGTTTTTGGTTACAATTTTAATTCAGCTGTAGTAATTGGACCATTGTTTTTTGTATGTGTTTTACAATTATTGATGAATCGCAAAACATATGCAATGACACTCGTGCTATCTCTAATGACGCAATGGTGTGGTAAATAATATGAAATTCTATCCGAATCATATGGTGCTAATTCCATATGACCCAATGAAATGTATTCATTAATGAAATCTGAATATTGTTTTTTCAATTCCGAATTTCTTTCAAATCGTTTTTCTAATTGAATAAGTGTTGCATATGCAATTTTACGTGAATTGCCCAAGTCTGGTATTTGTTGACCGTTTTTAAATGCAAGTTTGACTTGAAAACGACCATTATTTAATTTTTTGTAATTGGATACAAAATGTTTTTCGCACATTTCCTCTTCTTCGGTGTTTTCGTTTTCGTTATTCTCATGAATTTCATCGTAACGAAAGAATTCATTGACTTTTCGTTCAAGTTCTGTTATTGAAACTAATGAATTAATTGTAGTAATCGATGAATTAATTGATGTTGGACCGGAAATGATCCAACCTAATTCAGTATTTTGTGCAATTGGTTCATCTATCAAGCCTTTGATTAAACCGGCTTTAATGATTTTTGAATATTCAATTGCGCCGAGGAGAATATCAATTTCACCGTCGTCGCGATACGACGGATCGGCTAAATGCAAATTATTCAAATGTGAATATTGCTTACTTTGCTCAAAATCACTTTTCCTTATTTTTGCTAATCGCTTGATTATAATCGCTTCTGTTTTTAAAATAAATTCTGACGTAAAACGAGGAACGAGCTTTAAATTAATGACGAAATTGCATATTTCCTCTTTTTGATTAATTCCACTCACACTATATCTTTTTTTGATTTTCGGCATGTTTAATAATTGTCTTGCGCTTTCAGATATAAATGAACTTTGTGAGCCTTGATCTATCAGTGCTCTTAATAAAATTGTCGATCCGTTTTGTGCAATTGCACCGACGAGTGCAGTTGCTAAAAGCACACTTGAATCATTTGAAATTGCGTTTGCGGACACAACTTTTTTTGAATCGTTTCTCTTTTCATTCGCTATGTCTGAAACATTAGCTGTATTTGCTTTAATTGAAGTTAAATGCAAAAGAGAATGATGTTTTTTATGACACATTTTACAGGAAAATTTGCTTTTACAATCAGAAATTTTATGTTCACCAAAACAATTTAAACATAAATTTTTTGTTCTTATATAATTAATTCGATCATTAACTTCTTTTGATGTGAATTCTTGACATTTCCATATACCGTGATCATTATTACAATAAATACACTTCGATTTTAATTTACTTTTATCTTTAAAATTATTCATGTCATTTTGCTTGATTTTATATTTTGATTCGGCTGATTGCAAAGCCAAACATCGATTTTCGATATATGCCAAGAATTCACTCAAAATTGGTGTTTCTCGTATATCTGTTAACTGACACTCGTAATGTTTTATTGTTGTTTCACTTAGTTTTTTTAACATGATATGGCAAACCATACAGTCCCAATCGTCGTTGTTGACGCCAAGGTTTTTGATTGCCAACATACTTTCGGTGACTGTGTCATGCATTTTACGTAATTCTTCCGCTTTTTCAAATCGTTGAACTGGTAGATTCAGCATGTTATTTAAGAGTTTATTAATCATTTCTCGCTTGTTGTTGTATCGATGATTCAAAATTTTGTAGCACGTTTCATAATTATTTGCTGTTAATGGTAGATGTGCAATTAGACGCGCTGCTTCGCCTTTGATGCTTGTTTTCAAATATTGTATTTTCATATTGTCATCAATTTTTTCATTTTCATGCACGATTTTGTTAAAAATTCCAATGTAGTTACACCAATCACTGTCTTTTCCGTAAAATTCAGGTATTTTGATTTTTGGTAACTCGATGCTTTCATTCTTTTTATTTTCGTTGGATGTTAATTCATTGATGCGACCGATTGCTTTTGCGTATTCATTTTGAACGTTTTGAATATTGATTTTTTGACTAATTGGATCATTGATTGCACGCTGTTTATAATATTGGTTGCGAAATGTTGTCCAATTCTCTTTCAAAATTTCTGCTTGCGCTTTCATGTAGCTTGGTTTGCAATTAGTGCTTGTTTTGATTGTATTGAGAAGATCGATGATATCGTTGTAAAGATATTTTAGAATTTGCGTTTCGCTGCTAATCGAGCTGTTTTCCGCATTAATGTTAGCATTTGATGATGCCGCTGGTTCGGTCTCAAATTCATTTATGGTTGAATTTAGTATTTTTTCAAGTTTCTCTGATTCGCCGTCTTCGTCTTCGCTATCCGAATCGGCTTGTTGGTCTACCCTTTGCAATCCGTCTTTCAGTTGCTTGAGAAATTGCAAATAGGAGTTTTTGACAGTGCTGTACGTATTATCGGTGAAATACGAATGGCTTTTGTCTTTTGACGTTTCAAGCGAATGATTTCGTGTCTCGAAAAGCGTCCAAAATTGTTCAAGTTTTTTGATTCTTTTCAAGAAATAGTCAGGCTTGAGTTTTCTCGATGGACTATCCTTGTTGAAGTTAGTGATTTGCGATTGCAAGTCTGCAATTGACTTTTTCTGCTCTTCAATGATGTTTTCCATGGTTGAGTTCGATTGTTCGAAGGACCAAATGTTACTGCGCGTAGTTTGTGTTCAACGCTTTAATAGCAACTAAACTTTATTAAACCTTTTGAAAACTTATCGTCTAACATTTGCATGTATGACTAACAAATTAACCAGTAAATAATAATAAGAAATCTGATAAATAGTAAAAGAAATAACAAAATAATAAACAATAAATTAGTTCAAATAAACAAAACCTAAGCATAAGCATTTCCATAAAGTGTGTCATAAATCGATCTAATTCCTTTCGCAGAATAGTGAATCATGTTCAATTGTGAACAGGCTTGTTTTTAAATACATGAAGAATTTCTTTTGTACTTAGTTCGCCAAAAAGGTTTGAAACAGACTTGCGTAAATCCAGTTTGTACGACATTGTGAATGAAAATATATGCGCAATTGCGTTTTGACAGTAGAGTAGGAATACCGTTAACTCCATTGCATGCGTTGGTTGACATTTTTGTATTTGTTTATGCATCACATTAAACATCCAAATTTTGTGACAAGACTTTTGCATCAGATGTTAATAAACACTATACTGTAACAGCATGTAAACTAAATTTGAAATCTGCTGACAATAACAATAAACAAAATTTAAATACATTTTTGTTTATTTTTATTTCCTATTATTCCCAACAGATCTTAAATTCAGAATGGCGCAGTTAACAGGCAAATGCATGTTATGCTTAAATTGACATAAGCCAACAAAAGAACTGTACATAGCGAAAGTCGAAAAAAATTCCCAGAACTAATTTTTACATTTTATGTATTTATGATCCGTTATGATCCATGATATTTTATGGATTTATGATCCATGCATAAGCAAAAAAAAACAAGATGAAGCATAAATCAATTAATCATGTTAAATCCTTATTTAAAAGTTATTAACTTAGACATTTTCTTCTATTTTACTCAGATTAGCTTGAATTATTTATAAAACAAAAATTACCAGTTCACGTGGCGAATTTCACATGTTTATGTGGATAAATTTCACATAAATATTAACATATTTCCATCAGAAATATTCTTTTTTCACTTCGTCGTTAAATGAAATTAGAGAAACTAGCAATTTCTCCGATTTTATCATTCACCAAATGTAAAAAAAAAGTCGCTTTCGATTCAGTCAAAAATATATATTTATAAAATAATCGTTTGAGATCACGTTTACATGTGATTACATTACTTTTACTTGAAAATTTCAGTCTTCTTCCAATATTGTTGAAAGTTCCAGATTGTGTTGCTGGGATGGACGACGTCCACGAATTTTAAAAGGCATTACTACTATTTCCAAAATATTGGTCATATTTCGGTTATTTTCTTGAGATCTTTGATCAATGGGCATATGTGTTTTTTCCTAAAAATAATAATACAACTATTATTAGGAATATTCCAATGTAAAATAAAATCGATGTTGATGACCGGTTGACGGGCATCTCATCGTCAATTGCAGTACCGATTTTGATGCTTCACTGGTTTGTTTATCGCCGTCTTCCACCTGTATATCTTCGACAGTTGCCATCTGACCAAGATTTTCATGGGCATCATGTCCAATCGAAACATCTGTCATTAGGACGTCTTCTTCATTAGTTGATGATAGAGGAAGGACCAACGTTGATGGTAATGGCGATATTGATTCTGAATGTTCTTGTAATTTTTCGTGATTTGTATTCGGTATTACTGATTTTGATGTGGATATTTCATATCCATCGTTACTGTCGATCTGAAAATAGAAACACATTGAAAAAATATTTCTCATAAAACAGAGTTTTTTTAAAAAAAACTTGTCGTATGATGAAATCGGGGAAATGAAAAAAACTTCCCCGATTTCACCAACTGAAAAAACAAAAAAAAAACTGCAATAACTCACGGAAACGTGTTCAGCTTGGGCATTATCATCATCCGATGAACTCAAATATTGAAGTGCTTCCATTCTACGCATGACCAGTATTTGATTTGGATCGTTCGGATGATTGGAATACGCAGCTGTTGGCATTGACGAAGTTGATGCTCGGCGCTGTTTTGGCAATTGATTTTGTGCAGTTGTGATAATATTAGAACATATTCCAACAGACAAGCGGCGTGTTATCCGTCTTGGTGGCAATGATAAAATGGCCAGCGCCTCAGCTTGGCGATGTCGATTTAATCTCACATCCACATTCCAACAACGATCGATTTCATTATAATTAAGACCAGCTGTTCGACCGAGATATGATGTACGGCGAGTGACTTAAAAAAATAATAAATATATTATATTGATTCTTTAAAAATAATAAAACTTAAGTTTCATCACAATTTATAATTTCAATTTTAATTTTGAATTACGGTTTATATACGGCCATATACGGTTGGGAAAACCAGAGAAATATTTAATTTCACCAATTTCATCATACAAAACTTAAAAAAAGAAAACTTACCAATTCGATTGCATTTATTTCTTGCAATTTTTATTTTTTTCGCCATTTTTTCAATTTTTTTATTATTAACCGGCAAACGCAGAACGATACGGAAAGATAACAGAACAAAAATGAAAAAAAAGACAGTTTTTTGATAGTGAAATAAGGTTATGTTATGAATTTGAAATGACTGGCAAATATTGCGTGTTGCCAACTTTATAAACAGAAAAAAGTATATTATGCAAATCCATTATGCAAATTCATAGGCATTGTATAATATTGAACGCACTCATTTGCTTTGTTTTCAATTTATATGAATTCAAGTGGAGTGCGATAAAAACAGTTATTTACAGTGACCGCATAAAATGTATTCATATAATACGCTATGCTATTGCCGCAACATATACAATAATAATACATTGAATATATAAACGTAATTTGGAGCAACATTTGTAAAAATACTTTACATCCCGATTTGAGTTTAGAGCAGCATTTTGTCATTAAGAGGATCCCGAATCGGGTAGAGGATCCCGAAATTTCAATCCCTGGGTGAATTATTAATTTTGAGAATGACTAAATCACCCACCTCAATATTACATTCTTTCTTATTCCATTTGTATCAGTTCTGCAATGTGCTAAGATACTCTTTACGCCAAATATTCCAAAAATCCTGTTGGATTTTATCAAAAAATTTTTGTTGCTTTATTTTATTCATTGAGATATCGCTCAAATCTGTAGACAATGGTTGAATTGTTCGCTCGTCAATCACCGCATGTGCTGGTGTTAATGTAGTTCAAATCAGTCGGCTCATCTGATAATGAAACAAGTGGACGGCTGTTTAAAACTGCTGATATTTTAGCAAATAACGTCTGATATCACTCGAATGTAAGGATCTGGTGGCACAACAACCGCTTCATATGATGTTTCGCTGATTTCCACATTCCTCCGTTATGAGGCGCTCTCGGTGTTACAAATTTCCATTGAGTCCCTTTACCTTTCAACCAGTTGTTCATTTATTCGGACTGCCAAGTCTTCCGAATATCGCACAATTCGTTATTCGCTCCAATAAAATTCTTAGCATTGTCGCTCAATAATGCTGCTGGCATTTGATAGATGGATGCCAATCGCGCCAAAGACCATAAAAATCGCTCTGTAGTCAAATTAGAAACACATTCAATGTGTACCATTCTCGTTGACATGCACACGAAAACTGCTGCATATCCTGTATCAATTGATTTACATCGCCCTTCATATCGTTTAACTTGAATCGGCTCAAAATAATCCACGCACGTAATTTTATATCTGAACTGTCACCCATATATATTTGACACAACATAACCAAGATTCGTTTTCACGAAAAAGAATTTTTGTAGTGGTGAAAAGAATTCTGTTTCAGATTCACAAATAAGAATCACTAATACATAAACACTGACACTTATTTCTATGTGTGTATGCTATTTGCTTGGAATCGCCCAATGTCGCACCTTTAATCAGTGCAAGTCTTACTATAAGTCTTCCATCGCCCGCTCTTGTTGTAGTCGCTTTATAATAATCTTCTGCTCTTTGTACATCTTCTGATAAGATTTTTTCGATATCGCACTCTTCTTCTGCTTCCCAAAAACGTTGAAGCAATTCATCTAATCGTTTTGATTCAATTTCGACCACTGATAATCTTCCAATTGACAATGTCTTTAAGGGTTTGGGATTTGATTTGATTCGATTGTTCCAAAATTTCCAATCAATTCCTAATAATAAGTCTGTGTATCCTGCTTTGAGAAAATGTGGATCTGCTTTTGTAATCACTCTAAATGCTGGTATATCTGCTGGACACTCTTCTTTTCGCGCAATTGGTAACTTTTACATTATTACACACCTTTTCACTAAAATAATTTCATGGCTCTGATCAAATCATACACTAAGTTTCACTATAACTGCTCCATAATCAATTATTTCTTTGCTTGTTATGCCTTCGACTTCTATTGATAAATTTTATTATTATTATTATTACTGCACCAAACAGCGTTTCTTCGACAGAATGATATGG
>JAQOWM010001005.1:0-19078 GCA_029041755.1 Resseliella maxima | reverse complement strand
TTTTCTAAATTTTCCGTTATTTCTCTTATTTTGTTCTTTAGTTTGCATTTTGACAGCTGGAGGAACAACTGTTTTTACTCTTTGTTGATCAAAAGCAGCAATGACATGTTCCGGCTTCCAAAAAGTACCATTCAAAATAGAGCTACAATTAGTTTCTGAAAATGTGCTTATTTTGAAAGACACAAATTTTTTCTTTCTATATCTCTTGCGTGACATTGCTTCGACTGAGAATGAATCAGATTTCATTTTAGTATTCTCAACGATAAGCGAAATGACATCAATCGGTTTCATTTTCACATCAAAACCAGAAACAAAAAGTGAAAAAATACCACCAATTGGAGACGGAATAATTTTTGGACGAATAGCCCTTTCAATTCTGCTCACTAAATTCGGAGTGAAAACTTCAGAATTATCATTATTTATGGTTTCTTGAATCCGATCATTTTCTAATTCATTCTGAATATTTACTTTCAAAGTGCTCGGATTATTTATTTCACTTGAATGGTTTGTTTTCACTGTCAACTGAGTTTTGAGTTTAATAATTTCCTTTTTTAAATGGTCAATTTCACTCTTCATATCATCAATTTTATCCTGTTCAATTACTTTCAAATCACCATTCGCTATTTTAAATGATTGAGCCTTACATAAATCACAAGTGACAGCATATGGTGAATCATTTGAAAAAATTTTATGGAAAATTGGCAATGTAATATTTAGAAACTCAGGAATTGCTTTACAAGATTCTCCATCCATGATACCCATTTGCGTCAGTAAATATTTTGTTTCCAGACCATAATGTTAGTAAAGACAATTCACATATCTCTTTTTCTTGCAAAGATAGCAAATTACATGCAAGCCATTCAGTCTTTCACTGCTACATTTCTCCTTTACACAACAATGCATACTGAACAACAACAAATCAACAGACTTAATAAAAAAAAAAAAATCAAAACCAAAAAACTCTTTGAGAATTATAATTTAAACTAAAAACTTCAATTAATTAAAATTAATCACAAACTTAGAAATACGTTTCCAGTTAAAAAAAAAATAAAAAAAGTATTCTAAATTAATTAATTTCAATAAAAAACCGGAGTAAAATTGAAAGTGGTATTAATTAGTTGACAGTTAACATAACCTCCATATTTAATTGTTTACGAATATTCTCGACTGTGATAACTCGCGCGAGATTATTCGTAAAAATTAGGTCAATTTTTGATGACATTTTACCTGGCCAGTGGCCACCAATGCGTAGGGCAATCATCATTAACTAAATTAAAATTTAACTAATATTGAATTGAATTGAACAATTCTTAAAATTTAAGGCGATGTTTGTGTTTATAACGGAAGTTAGGTTCAAATTGCTTAACAAGTTAATATTGAAGTCATCAGCAAAAATTACATTTTGTTCATGCGCAAAACTGGTGCTTATTTATTCAAAAACTTTACGAGTATTTTCGGCACTACAACACCAAAAACGATTTTCGATGTACGCGTGAAAATTTCAACAAATAAATACTCAACGTTATCAATTTGATGAGATCTACAACTTTGCCGAAGAAACCGAAGTGAAATTCTCAATCGTTTAGAAGTTAGAATTTGATGAAAATCTAATTTTCGCCCTTTACAGGCGCCTGGCCCCCAAACCCCTCAGACTCAAGCCCCCAAATTTTGCCCAAATTATCTTTTCCCCATTTCCAACATGACTGTATGATTGAAATTCAAAAATTTTTCCGTCACTTCTGAGAGTTTACTTGTGAGACAAAAAAATTAATTTTTCCGTCTCAAAATAATAGATATCAATAAAATCACAATAAAATCGCAAGAGCGCAAAATTTTCTGACCTGTCAGTTACAAACCTCAAATGTCAAATCGTGTTATTTGAATTTATTTATTTTACACCAGAAAATTGGCTACAAGTTTTATGATTTATGATTTACAAAGGCATGTTAAATGTTTACATCCATATAAATTTACATTCTTAGTTGTTTTCGTTCATTACATAAGTATTATAAAATGTTTTCATTATTTTCTTTTTAAAGGTATCTCTATTATCACAAGTTGAAATTATTTGAGTATTTCTATTTATTATTTTCAATAATCTGATTATCGGTTGGTTTTGCAAATAATCATGTCTATGGAATGGTAAGTTTACTAGTCTGCGATTTCTTATATCGTGATTGTAACTGGGTGCAATAAAATTTGATCTAATGTCTGGATCATTAATACGATGTTTGTAAATATCAAATGCAATTAATGCGTCGGCTATTCTACGTCTTAATTCTAATGGTTGTATATTTAATTGTTTACATCTATCAGTATATGTTGTTAATCGGTACGAAGTGGCATTTCTTCGATTTTCTAATAAATATATGACAAATTGTTTTTGTATTGATTCAATGTCACTTATATAAATTTCTTGAAACGGGTTCCAAATTACAGAAGCAAATTCTAATCTAGATCTTACATATGTTAAATATAATAGTTTTTGTGTATTCAATGTAAAATTACCATTAGAGTAATGCTTTATGCAACCGATTAATTGACGACATTTTGTTGTAAGTTGTTTAATATGACTACCAAAAGTCATTCTTTTATCTAATATAACACCAAGATCGCGCATTTCATCGGTATGTTCAATGGTATGATCTCCAATTGTGTAACTTTTATTAATACAGTTCATTGACCTTGATGTAGTAAACATGTAACATTTTTTGACATTGAAAAACAATTTATTTTGTTCGCACCATAATAATAATCTATTTATGTCATCCTGTAATAATGCGGTATCATTTTCATTACGAATCTCCAATAGTAATTTGACATCGTCTGCAAACATCAATAACACAGTGTTTGAAACAATTTGTGCTATGTCGTTTATAAACATTGAGAGTATTATTGCTGCTAGTGTGCTTCCAGCAGGTATACCGGAATGCATTTTGTATATTCTCAATTTACTATTGCCAATTTTTACATAACTTGATCTTTCAGTTAGAAATTCATATATCCATTTAGCTGTTTTTTTCCCGATGTTGAATTGTGTTAGCTTCTCTACTAATTTTCTGTGACACACTTTATCGAATGCACTCTTGAAATCTCCATAGAAAATATCAACTTGGTTTCCCTTTTCAAATGCTTTGAATACGTACGTAGATAAATTCAATAGATTTGTTGTTACTGATCTTCTCGACCGAAAGCCGTGTTGTGCATTTGTTAGTTTTTGTTCAACAATTTGATTTAGTTTATGTTTCATAGCAATTTCGAAAATTTTCATTATTACGGAACTGATTGCAATCACCCTATAATTTGTGATATCTTTTTTGTCGCCTTTCTTCAATACTGGTGTCACACGTGTGATTTTTAGCTGTCTAGGAATAGTGCCTCTATTAAATGTTTTCTGAAATAATAACCATAGCGGCCATACATATCGATGTCTTATTAACATAGATTTATTACTATATCCTAATAAATAATACTTGCGAATGGTTTATTATTTATTTGAATCGATCTTAATAAGCGTATTATGTTGGTTAGTATTTATTAAGATCGATCTTAATAACGCTATTAACATGTTTATTATTTATTATAATAACGAAGTTAATAAACGCCATTTGAAATTTTGCGGAAGTTTTTTGCAACTAAGTCATTAAAGCGTATGAGTAAAAGCAAGATAGCATGAGATCGAAATTTACCAATAGTGATTTGAGCGATAAAAAATGCGCATCTTATCAAATCGAACATACCAGATGAAATGGCATGTGAAATACTACACCAGAATAGAAAAAAAAAATTTTTGATTTTTTTTCGATTTTCAGAGATTTTCAATTAGTCGCAATAGAAGGTTGTATGAAAACTGTATGAGTCAGTTTCATGAAATCATTTGAAGCCAGTTAGGATTGTGTTGTCGTGAGTACGTGTGATACAAAGAACAAACACATCCAATGGCTGTCCATTGTTTTCATACAACCTTCTATTGCGACTAATTGAAAATCGCTGAAAATCGAAAAAAAATCAAAAACAATTTTTTAGCTTGTTCAAAATTTTACTCATTAAGTTTTGCATTGCATCATAATAAAATTCATGTTTTCCATACGAATTTTCTGATAAAATTAATACAAATTATCGCTTGTTGCTCACACATTTTAGTTCATTACAAAGAAAATAATTATAAATGAAAACATTCTTCAATATATATAATGGTGAATGTGTGACAAACGTAATGCTTTTTTGAATAGGCGATTGCCTGAATTGCCAATGTAAAAAAAATAATGTTTTTTGTTTGCATAAAGAATTAAATGGAATACACATCAATATTATGATTACCATCAATAATAATTTCTATTTTAATTGAAAAAAAAATTTAAATGGACAAAAAAAAAAAAATTTTGCACATCAAGATTTAGATCACGGCATCTCTCGACGAATTGCTTGTATATGAATGAAAGATAGCAAATTGTTCATTTATTCTGTTGTATCGATGTGAGAGTAAGGCGCTTATTGACTGTCAATACAATAGACCGTAATATTTATTTATTTATTTATTTATTGCACCGCCAATAACTGGCTGTATATATAACAAAAATATTACAAAGAGATCACGATTTAACAATTATCGAATATATCAATAGGGAGATCAAACAATTTTCTTTTAAATTCATTTCTATTGGTAGATTCTACAAACAATGCTTTAATAATATTAGCATATTTACAAATAATCGTAATTGGAGCATTTGGATTCCTATTTAAAACATTTGAAACTCTGAAAAGTTCAGCATTACGAAAATTACGCGGATTAGGATTAATATAAAACAATTTTTTTACAAATGGACAATGAATTCTATCGTTAAGCAAGTCATACAGAAACAATAACGCAAAGTTAATTCTCCGTCGACTGAGTCTAATCATACTCAACGTTTTTAAACGGTCATATACGGTAATTATTTGAATTAAACGGTAATTATTTGAATTATTTGGATATTCTTGGAGCGAAAACATTGAAAATTGACGTTGAATTCTTTCGATGAAATCAGACTTAGTTGAACATATGTTAAGCCACACAGTACTATCATAATCAAGGTTTGGTTGAACAAATGCTGAATAAATTGCCTTTCTTGTGGTTTGTTCATCTATATCTCGTGAAAAACGTTTCACAAAACCCAGTGCAGAGTTTGCTTTAGAGCTTATCATATCAATGTGTGTTTGAAAATTCAGTTTATCATCTATCAACACACCTAAATCTCGCTGTATACTAGAATTTGCAAAATGTTAGTAATCACCATAAGAGTATAAAGGTTTAGGTTGTGTTCTTCCACGGTGTACTGATAAAATTGTGCATTTGTCTAGATTTAGATGCAAATCATTATTGTTACACCAATCCTTTACTGAGTTGATTGAAGATTGGAGTTGAAGAGTATCTGCATCATTGTTTATAATCTTAGCTATTCGAACATCATCGGCAAACATTGATAAAAACACATTTTTCGATGCCACCAATGGTAGGTCGTTAATGAAAAGTAGGAAAAGCGTTGGACCAATATGACTACCCTGAGGTACACCTGAATTAACAGTAAAATCAGGTGATTCCGCAGCTCCCAGTTTAACGTATTGTTGGCGATTTGATAGATATGATTTTAACCATTTTTTACATTTGATGATATTTGTTGGAATCGGAAACGCTGTTAATTTTCGAAGAAAAATGTCGTGGTTGACTCGGTCGAATGCCTTACTAAAGTCCAGATATAATACATCCACTCGATTTGAAGCATTCAAACCGGCAATGGAGTAGTGTAGAAATTCCATCAAATTTGTTGTTGTTGATCGATGTTTCATAAAGCCATGTTGATGTGGAGATAAACTACGAAATATGATACGAGTAAGGTGAAAATTAACGCAGTGCTCGAAGAATTTTGCAATGGTAATCAATTTTGCTATGCATTTATAGTTCCCAATGTCCGATTTATCGCCTTTTTTGAAAATCGGGCGAACACAATAACGTTTCCAAGCGTTCGGAAATATGCCAGTTTGAAGAGATTCATCAAATATAAGTGTAAGTGGCTCATATAAAACGGATGCACAGTCTTTCAATATAAGGGGATGAACACCATCAGGACCAGCACTCGTGTTTGTCTTAATTTTCATTAGTTGATCGAATACAAAGTATTCATCCAAAACAAATGATTCGTTTAAATTAAAATGTGACGTAACAAGTGATGGAGACTGATCGGACTGGTTCGATGAAAAATTTTCGCTGAAAAATTCAGTAAACATTGAGGCTTGAACATTTATATCCATTGATGAGTTTGTACCATAGTGCAATAACTTAGGTAGACAATCAACAGTTCGTTTCGAGTTGACAAATTTCCAAAATGAAGAAGGGTTTGCTTTCAATGATGATTTCAGTTTCTTTTTGTAGTTGTGATACAAAATTGCATTGAGCAAATCAAATTCTTCACAAGTACGATCGAAAGAGGATTTGTTCCCATTGGTTCTAAATCGTTTCCATTCTTTATTCTTTCGATTTTTAAGTGATTGGAGTTGTCTATTCCACCATGGTTTCTTGAATGAATTGATTTTAGATTTTGGAACGAAAATTGTGATTGCTTCACTCAAAATCTCACTAATGAACTCAATCTTTTCATTCAGTGATTTGTGTGTAAAATTTTCAACAATATTGGAATCATTGAGAAAATTGCAAATCCCAATAAAATCAGCGCGGTGGAAGTTGAGGCGACAACAATTTTCATCCCTATTCCCATAACTTGCAGTGACATTATTACCGTATATAAGAAGTAATGGCGGATGATGGATGTCTATTTTTGTCAACGGATTTGTTTCAAGTATTTCAACATCAGAACCATCATTGGTGAAGACTAAATCAAGTAATCGGCCATTGTTATTGAATTTATCATTGATTTGATTGTAGCCAAAACATAGCAATTCTTGTAGAAAATCAGCAGCAAATGGTGGCGAAACATTGACAGGTAACATAACGTTTAAATGATCATTTAAACTAAGCATTCCATATTTTTTTTGACGGTGATCCGGCCGGGCGAATCCGGGCGAATTTTCAAAAAATCCGGGCTAAATCCGGGCGTTTGGCCTCGAAATTTTGCATTAAAAATCCGGGCGAAATCCGGGCAATTTTTTTGCAATTCTCCTTATGTTGATTCGTATTCATATGTTTTTCGATGTCCCCACGCCCTTTGTGTTTAATTGAAATGTCTTTTCCGCATCTATTACAGTGGCAATGATCTTTTTGGCCATTTTTTGCACTTGTGAATCCTGGAAATATTTTACTGTATTTCTCATTCCACAAACACGAACCACTCTTTGGACCAGGCATTTCTATTTTTTTTTACATATCTGAACGCAAAGATGATAAAATGCAAACTGATTTGCATTCGATTCTGATGACAATCATTTTATCATGTCAATTTGACAAATGGAATTTGTTTATGAAACAAATCACAACCTGAATGGTTCAATTGTTTGAATTTTTCTTTGGCATATGGAAGCAAGAATAGATTGAAATTTCGATCTGATACATATTTTATTCCATGATTCATCGTACATATTTTTTATTTGAATTCAAAAAATTATTTAACGTTATTAAAAATTTAACTTGTGAATGATGACTTGAAATGAATAAAATTATTAAAAATCAATATAAAAAAATTAAAAATCAACGATTTTGTTCGAAAAATCCGGGCAAATCCGGGCGAACCCGGATTTATCCGGGCGATATGGAAGGCTTAATTTAAACAATCATTCGGCACAATCCAATCAACCAGAGGAATGTTGAAGTCACCCAAAACGAAGATAGAATCCGAGTGTTCAAGATGTATGGATTTAATGGCATTTAAGTGTTTGTAATAGATTTCATATGATGAAGATGGTGGAATATAGGCTGCATAAACATAAATCTTGGAGTTGTTTGCACGATGAATGACAACACAAGTAAATTCGATGTGATTAGTGCAATTGAGATGAACAGACGAAGATGAAAGATAACTTCGAATCGCTATTTGTGTGCCACCTCCCAGTTGAAACGATGAACCAGTAGACTCGCGATCCGTGCGATAGACGATAAACGAATTGTCAAAATATTCAGCCGAAAGAAATGAATGATTCAACCAAGTCTCAGTGAGTACAATAATAGAGAAGTCCGATGACGCAGAGTTGGCAAAAAAAAAATTTTCTGACTTGGTGATTTTTTTTCCGGTGTTTTCTTCGGAGATGTGTTTGGCGACGTCAAATCCATTAAATCCACTGTTGGTATCGTAGTTCGCTTGGTCCTCTTGTTTAAACTTTCCATCGATGGAAACATATCATCGAAGGTTTGTTTCGGTAGTTGAGTGAATTCACGCACTAGTACATTTTGTGGCCACATATTGGGGTCGCATACAATTTCAAAATCGTCGGTATTTAACTCGATTTTAAATGACACAAAATTCAACGAATTTATGTCACAGTCTTTTTTTACGAGCTTATGGATGGAAAAACGTGATTTATCGGTAATAGATGAGTTCGTTGTGATGTAATTTACGATTGCATCATTCGTTGTTTCCTTGCTGAATCGAGATACCCAGACTGCTTTCTCGAATGTTGGTTTTTCTTCACGTTTTTTCCGTTCTGTTTTTGGTTTAATCTCGATTATCGAAAGTCCATTTGTGCCAGTCTTTATGCCAATTTTTGGTTTCGGTGCTTCGTATTTCGGTGGTTGCTTTTCATCATCATTTCGTTTACGTTTCGGTGTGTAATTTAGTTTCAAAGCATCAGAAAAAGATGATTTCACTGGTATTTCGTTCGAAACATTTATCGATTTTGGAGTCAAGCCGATCCTGCGTTGCACATTTAAGGGCCCTGTTTGCATAGATGATTTCTTAGTATGCGAGACCAAGGCATCTGTATTTTTTTCATATATTTGTGATTTCGAATAAATTGATAGTTTTTTCAGAAAATCTTCTAATTTCATTAAAAAATGCCTGGAAAAATCAAAAAATGATATTGAATCCACCGGCGAAAAAAGTTGAGGTTAAGTTATCCGTGACAATGACAACAAACACACAAGTAGAAAGCAATTCATTGTATTGTGTATTAATTTTTTTTTGTTTCCACTTCATTTAAAATCACTTAAACTTTTGGTATTTACTTAGTCAATTATTCAAATTTATACTAATGAATTTATCATTTTTCATGCATAAATAAGAGATACAGAAATGAAACTCAATGTTTTAATTATTATTTTGTATATCACTACACAGTATCGAGTAATATTTGAATTGAAAATAATGAAAAATGAAAACATTCTGTCGTCAATAAACATTTCTTTTTATATAACAATAAATAATGATTTTAGCAATTAAAACACATAATACGTATTTACAATCCGGATTATTTATATTTAGTTTTTGGTTATTAATTTATCGAAACTAATGTCGGAATAAACATTACGTCTATTGGGATATATTAGTTCAGAGAAATGTCACCCCGTGTACACGGCGCAAACAGCCATGTTTGCTGTCAAAACGCCTCCATGATTAACAAAAAGTCAACTAAAAATTCGTCGAGTGTTCGTAATCAAAATTCATCTATTGAAAAGGATCAAAATCATCATGTAAAAAAAGTTAATTCAAATGTGTTGAAACATCAGAATAAAATGAGTATTTCAAAAGTGAATAATGAAAATAATCAGAACCATGTTCACAATAATAATAATAGTAATGGTCGTAAACATTATTATCAGCAACGAAATCAATTTCAAGAACAGCAACAGTTTATTTAATTTTAGTCAGAATCAGCATAATCAATATTTGAATGGTTTTCCTTTTCAGTGGTGGCGTTTTGATCGTCACTAATAACTCATTGAATGACCAATTGAAAGGCTCCGGGGAAGAATGTTACACAGAAAAGTTCCGTGGCAAAATGTTATTATTCAATGTATTTGTTGTTGTTTTTTGTATATTGAATACACTGAATAATAACATTTTTCCACGGAACTTTTCTGTGTGACATTTTTCCTCGGTGAATTGTATATTAGACAAAATTTACCATTTGTGATTTTTGTGAATTCACCATTTGTGATTATTGTTAATACTTTGAAGTCTTCATTCATCAATTTTGGTTGTGGTGATTCGATTATTGTATCTGGCGATTTTAATTTGCCCGACTTGTTATGGATAAATGAATGACGTTGATAATCCGAATATTTTCTATCCAATCAATGAGGAAGGAATTATTCATTTTGGATTCCTTTCATGAATTTGGTTTGTCGCAGATTATTGTAATAACAATGGTAGAATGATTTAGTATGTACTAATGATCCGGATTTGTTGTATTGTTTGAATACTGATGTTTTTTTTGATAAATACTGAGGTGCATCATAAATCAATTGAGATTTTCATTTTTGTAAGTCAGAATGACAATAGACAAATTAAATCCAATCTTGTAACATATCAATCTTGTAACAAATTATGATGTAATTAATGATTATTTCAATAATATAGATTGGAATTCATTGTAATCTAGTGACTCACTTGTCAATAGCTTAAATAATTTTTATTCTTGCCTCAATGGTGCAATTAATATGCATATAAAATTGAAAAAGAGAATTGTTTCAACACATCCCAAATGGTTTGATTCTAACTTGATTAATTTGAAGAATAAATTGCGTAAATAATCTTTGTTCTCGTTCTACATATAATAATTATAAAATTGAAATGGAAGAACTGTTTATTTATTTATCTATTACGAAACCTAACTTTATGTCAATACGTGTTCACTAGCAACTTGCTAGTAGCAAGCTAGTAAACATGCTGGTCATAGACCCAATGCGACATAAATTCCGTCCATGGTACGACTTTAGCAAAGAGAAAACAATCAGGAGTGGGATGGTATTAAAGAGAAGCTTCAATACCAAGATTGGATTCGAAAAACAATGGTAAGACCGGCCTGCCTCTGGAGTCAGGGGAAATACAATAATTATTTCACTTAAAATTAAATTACGTTAACAATGATAAACAAGAATAAAATAAAATAAAGTGCAAAGAGAAGAAATAATAGGAAGATGAAAAATAGCTTAAAACTAATTGGTAAGGAAATTGCACAACATGCCATCGAGTGGACGAAGTTTACGTTATATTTATATTATTGCACGGATCGTAAATGATTTTTTAACGCGTTTTTAAATGAAGCTAATGAATCGTTGTTTCTAAATTCGATTGATAAACTATTCCAAAAATTTATTGCGGAAAAACTGAATGCGCGAGTATTAAATATTAAAGACCCAGTGGAATTTTTCAAACATGTTAATGCTATTGGAAAAACCATCAATAACTTTCCTATCGAAATGTATTATGGCAATCGAAAGTCATGTAATGGTTTTGAAATTGCAGATCTTTTTGCTGAATTGTTCGCTTCTGCATATACTCAACATGATTTGAGTTTGTCTGACTTTTGCAATTTTGGCAGTTTTTAAGAAGTTGAAAATATGTGTCAAAATACTCCAAAAGTTGTTATTGATGATAATGTTATTTTTCAACAAGTTCTAGAACTGCCGAATAATTTGGTTTCTGACCCTGATGGTATGCCTAATATTTTTATTAAAAGATGTATAAATTCTTCAATTAAACCAATTTCCATGTTACTTGATAAGTTGCTTGGTTCGGCCTATGTTCCTATTATATGGAAATCATCTTTTGTTAAGCCAGTATTCAAAAATGGATCAAGAAATAATGTAGAAATTTACAGGAATGTTGCCTTGTAAAATGTAATTCAAAAGATTTTGGCTTCTATAATTGCAAGTCATCTGAATTTTCATATCAAAAATATAATTGATTTTAGTCAACATGGTTTCATAAAGGGAAGATCAACCATTACAAATTTTGTGGAATTTACTTCTCAGACCTTGAATGAGTTGAGACCTCATGATCAAACTGATACAATTTATATTGATGTTGCTAAAGCATTTGACTCTGTAAATGTTGATCTTTTGATGAAAAATTGAATATTATGGGTCTGCAAGGGAATTCAATGACCCTCATACAATTAAAATTTTATTTTTTAGTTTCGTCATTCCAATTCTAGAATATGGTTATCAGGTATGGAACACTCGCAATTTGGGTCAAATAAGACGAATTGAATCTGTGCAGAAACATTTCTTACTGTATGCCTTGAGGAAGTTCAAATAGGGCAATGGTTTTCATCTTCCGATATATGAGCTGTTAGGTTGCTGTTACTTCAGATGATTTCCCTAGAGAATCGTAAGAAGCTCAAGTGATGTTCGTGCTAAAACTGATCAAGGGTGAAATAAGTTCAGATGTTCTTTTGGAAAAGATTCAATTCAGGATTCCTTATCATTCTGTCAGGAATATTCAATTTTTGAGAATTCATTCCGTCAATCATGGAAAATATCAAAATTATATGCAAGGGGGAAATCACTCTTCAAAATTACTTTATAAATTACTTTTGCAATTACTTTTCAATGTGCAATTACTATGAAACGTCAAAAAGTAATTGCACGACCAAATGTACTGAAAGTAATGGTATAAGCACACGACGTAACCACTTGTTAAATATGGCACTGTCATACCAAAACACATATTATTTTTTCTTGTTGATCGGATAACAAATGAATTATAATGGAAAATATTTTCTTCAAAATCATTGAAAAAGACATTTCATTTGAAATACCTGTACATATAAAATACACATTGAGGTAATTAAAAAGAATAAGTGGTTTTTCATTCATATGGTGTTAATTTATGTTTCGTATTTTTATAGTGGATTTAATAATCCACTCTCTTCCAAAAATATACAAGATGCTGATATCGACAAAATTGAGCGGTCAATTAGGACAAAACAATATCCAGACTTACAATCACCGTTAAATGTGGAGAAATTTTTTAATAATAAATTGTTCACGGATCATTCTCAATTTCAATTCAGACGTGGTGATAGATTGCTTATTAAAATTCTTTAATTCAGCCCACGTTAAAACCAAAGTCAAAAGTTTATGTGTTCAATATTTTACTAGTGAACCGTACAACAAGAGAAACATAAAAATGTGAAAAATAATTTGATCGATCAATGCAAACTTCCAGAGAAATTTTTACTTCAAAAAACTTCTCGTAGTGAGTATTTCAGAAGACGCTACAATAATTGTAGACAGAGTACAATATGACAGAATTACGAATCAGTTAATTGGCTCTATCCCACCAATTAATAAAAAAAATGAAATGTCCATTCCACTGAGTTATCTGGCAAGAAGTGCAGAGGAAATTCATGAACATTTTTCAAATGAAAATGATATATCATCTTTCTTAAATGTGGTAATGGCTCAGCCATTATCAATGAATGCTCCACCCTTTTGTTTATTAATATATGGATCTAATAACAAATACACTTCACAAGATGTCATTAATAGATGGAATTACGTAATGGCAGAGCTGAATAAAGTGAGCATTGATGTTTTAACATTGGCATCTGATTCGGATCCGAGATACAATTTGGCGATGCGTGTGCTGTCTGGATTGGGTAATGAAAGCGAGCATGAGTCGTTCTTCTGTTTTACAGATAAAAAATTTCCCTATTATATTCAAGATACTGTACATATTGCCACGAAAATGAGAAATTTTTTATTGCGTTTTCGTTGGAACCAGCAAGTTTTGCCGTTTGGAAATGTTTTCATACAATTACAACATTTACATGATCTTTTAAACATAAGCAGTAAAGATTGTCATATGCTCACTCCATCGATATTAAATCCAGCTGATCGACAAAATTTTGAGTCCGTTCGTGAAATGTGTAGTCCAGAAGTCATTGGTTTACTTAGAGACAAAATAAAACAAAGCGAAGGGACGATCTGCTATATACAAATGATACATGATATCATCGATGCATTCATGGATAAAACATTGACGCCTTTGCAAAGAATTCGCAAAATATGGTATCCACTGTTCATCATTCGCATATGACGTGAATTTGTTTTGTCAAAAAAACACTACACACTGAAACACAATTTTCTCACAATGAATTGTTATACTTGTATTGAAATGAATGCTCTATAATAGTCTCATATTGCTTATGCTTCACTTGAAGAATATGGATCTTTCCCACCCATTTCTTCCACATCTTTACGATTGTCAAGTATGTGAAAAAACTTTTCGACAATTCCGATCAATGTCAACCGCATATTCTGTTGTCCCAAATTGCACAGTAAAAGAAGTTTTATCACGTTTTTATCACACAGTTTTATCCATATTTAAATCACAAATCCATCCACCTACACCAGAAGAAATTTTCAACGAGATTATGTTTTGTGAACAGATAGCGATAGCTACCGCTCAAAAAATGGGCATGATGACTACAAATCGTGATGTTACAAAGTGTAGAATCAATCCTCAATTGATCAAATCAAATAACAGAATGACACAAACGAAACCGGTTGCTGTAAAAACTGTATTGAAAATGCCAAATCTCAATAACATTCGATTAAAAGGCTATGCTATGAAGGCAAGCTAAGTCTTAGTGTGATTGACGAAAACAGTCCTTATGCTCAACTGAAATGTGTAACTGGAAAGCGTGTAATCGTCAAGAAAACATCTCTGTGTTGGTTGTTAAGGAAGGAAAGCCAAAAAGTAAGCAGCGATCGATTAATTAGAGTAAAATATTCAAATAAAACATCCATACCAAAATATAATAATGGGTCACTCAATCATACAATTTCAGTATCAGGCCACATCAAAAAAATGTAAACAAACAAACAGAAAAAAAATTGAGATTTTAGTACATAATTTGTATTATTTTTCTTTTTGCATAGCAAATTTTAATGTATCGGTTCAATGTTATGGTTTAAAAGATGCTCGTTTGTCTGCTTCAACTTAAAATTAATCGAACTGAAAGTATAAATGATTTTTTTTATTCTTTTACTTCAATGTTTTTTTTTCGAAAACATAAATTAGCATTTACACAGTGTAAAATTAGCATTCCGTATAGCTGAGTACAAGCAGCAGATTGCATTAAGGCACGAAATATTATACTTATATTAAAATATGAATTGGGTTTTTTCTGTATTTGTCACTTCATGCGTTTGATCAAAAAATCAGTTGCAGTTTATATCTCGCCCGAATTAATTTCGCAGACGCTATCGTAATGGTTTCGAATTTCTTCAGCGCTTTCATTGCATCCCATGCGGTAAGCAATTGCAATCGTTCTCTCAAACATAAGACAATTCTCTTTACTGTTTGGTTCAATGCTGCATGTGCCGTTTTCATTGAATGTTATTATATTGATTCGATACATCTCAGATACGGCTTTGATGGTCTCATAACCGCCCCACGATATTACTTGATTCCCGCGTGAAAATACGTAACGTTCAAGAAATTTACATTCAGATTCAATATCAATTTCATCTTTTCTTTTTGTTGCATACACTCGATCTTGCAATGAGAATTGGAATGACGCAAAGTTTTCGGGTGCGAGAATAAATTCAACGACTGCATTTGCACCTTCACACGGGGAATACACACACACGAAATGATACACTGCACCGCCTAATTTAATTGAAATCCACATCATTCTTTCACTCACAAATCTGTGACACACAATCAACTGTTCCAAACTGTTATGAATCAAAAATCCCACTCCCCAATTTACTCTACCAGACTTAACTCCTGACAAATACAATCGATAATTCCCTAGCGACTTCAATTCAAAACCTCCTCTCAAATTCATTGTTCCAATATTCAAAGCGGTCGTCAACTGTGGAGCTCCGGTCAAGTCCCAGGGAGGACGAGCTCCGTGGCCTCCCCTCGTCCGAGGCCCATCATTACTGTTTCGAGCAAAGTAAATTTAAGGTGAGGGGCGTGCTAAGCCACACTGCACCCGAGAAAAATCACCAATAATTTTGCCGGACGCAACTGGCCATGAAATTCAATTGCTACCAATAAGCAAAAATGGAACGAACTCACGAATAAACCTCAAAATAATCCAAAGAAAGAGATAAGTTTTATTGAACCGCGATCAGAACTTCGATTAAAACTTGCATTTTAACTAGAATCATTAATTAAAACTAAAGAATATTATAAATAACCGATCGAAAAGTACCGTTTGATTCAAGGTGTGGACACGAAAAAATATTAGAGAAAACTAGAAGAATATTTGCAATATTAGGAGGTTTGGTTTACATGCGTTATATGGAGAAATACTAGAAATACTAGAAAAACTCAACAGTCCTGTCTCGCCCCTTGGTTTGATTAATTACATTATCGCGAATTATTAAAAATTATTCAAAAAAAAAAAAATTGATTATTATGCGCAACAACGACAAAAAGTGCCACATTAATAATAATATTATCGAAAATTTACTTGGCAACGATCGACCAATAAAGTTCAAAGCAATAATAAATGCGTAACACTGTGATTCAATTGAACGCGCCAAACTGTAAACACAAGCACTGACAAAAACCGCGACAGTGTGAAACGGAAACAAAAATCTATAGCAATATCTCGATCAGACGCACTAAAATTTTGCTTCAATTCATAATATAAATTCTAATCATCTTTAATTAAACCAAAATACACAAATAAACACAGAATAAATCAAATTTGCAATATTGAAGCCGGTGTCTATGCTTCAGAATGACACTTGTCGTATACAACAAGTCGTACAATATACAACAACAACAATCATTTATTATTATTATTATTATTATTATTATTATTAGGGCACCATACAGCGTTTCTTCGCCAAAGGTGGTTTATTTAAACAATTTTTAAATTTATTTACAATTTATTTATAATACATGGTTAATTCAATACATGGAGTGCGTGCAACATTCGAATCTCATTCGAATGTATACTAAAATTGGTTCAAAAATAAACTATGTTGCCTTTGCTATACATTTAAAATACATTGCGCTCAGCTTGGTTCATAGATGCCGTTAAGTGTTCAAAATTATTTTGCACGCGATGTATGAAAAAGAAAACAGATTGGTGGAACGATGAGGTGCAGGAGGCGGTGAAGGAGAAAAGGGTGAGATGGATGCGTTGGATGCAAAGTAGAAAGGAAGAGGACTTAGAGTCGTATAGGGAACAAAAAAGGGTAGTGAAAGAGTTGGTGAGAGCAGCTAAGGAGGGTGAATGGGTGAAATTCGGCAATGATTTAGAAGAAGCAGGGCAGCAGAGGAATAAAGTTTTCTGGTCTAAGGTTAAGAACATCCGTAATGGTGGTAAAAAACAGGCGCCAGGGGCCGTTTTAGATAAGGCAGGAGAGCTAGTGATTGGTAGGAAAAATGTATTGAAACGTTGGAGAGAATATTTTGAGGAACTTTTGAATGTTGAAAACGCAGTGGATCAGAATGTTAGTGCGAATGAAAGTGTGAATGAGATCCAAGCGGAGGAAATAAGCATAGGTGAGATAGAGATGGCGGTTAGGAAATTGAGCTGGGGTAAAGCAGCAGGAGTGGATGAGATTAGGAATGAATATTTAATTTGCAGTGGTTCAGTAGGGATTCGATGGTTACATCAGTTGTTCAATCTAGCGTGGAATTCATCAGTTGTCCCGAAGGAATGGGGGGGTGCAGTTATCTCACCACTCCATAAGAAAGGTAGCAACAGAGATTGTAACAACTATCGTGGAATTTCTCTATTGAGTGTTGTCGGAAAAGTTTACAGTGTAATTTTAGAAAAACGTACCAGAGCTATTGTCGAATCGCTCTTGGATGAAAACCAATCAGGCTTCAGACCGATGCGCGGATGTCAAGATCAAATTTTTTGCATGAGACAAATAATAGAGAAGTTCCATGAAAGAAACAAGGATATGTATGTATGTTTTGTCGATTTACAAAAAGCGTATGATTGTATACCGAGAGCTAATTTGTGGTCAGTTTTGAGTGAATACGGAGTGAATGGTTTTCTTCTGGGGGCAATTAAGAGTTTGTATAAATGCTGTGAAGCCGCTGTGAGAGTGGATGGTGAATTGAGTGAATGGTTTGAAGTGCGAAATGGTCTTCGACAGGGCTGTACAATATCACCGCTTTTATTTATTATTTATATGGATAAATTTAAAAAACGCTAGATGGCGTTGAGCGTGACAGTCGTGGTTTTCGATTCGCTCCAATAACAAAATATTTAAATTTGTAAAATTTTTCAATTTTATTTCTCTAAAAAATTTTATTTTTGTAAATTTAAATTAATTAGCGATTATTTCATCACAATTATGTGAAGTTTACGCGAAAAAGTTTAAATTTCGGTGTTTTTTTCGTATTTTTATATTTTTTATTTTTCTCGGTACACTGTGATGATATTGTTTGTGAACAACAAGTGTCATGCCAAAGCATAAACACCGGCTTCACTTGTTTTGTTTTATTTTTAGTTTAATTTGTGATTATTTATTTGTAATTTTATCAATTAAAGTGAATTTTGGGAGATTTTAGTGCATTTGATTTCGTATTTCAGTAAATTTTTTGATTTCTTTTCACATTGTCGCGGTTTTTGTCAGTGTTTGTGTTTTCAGTTTGGCGCGTTCAGTAAAATCACAGTGTTACGCTTAGATTTTATTTTGATGTTTATTTATTTAAAGTTTAATTTTTGCCGAATACTTTTCCGATTTTATAATTGATGCAATAATTTTTGCCGTATAATTAACATATTTTCTTTTATAAGTTTAATAAATTTTCAATAACGTAATTAATCAAACGGTACTTTATCAATCGGTTTTAAATACAATTATTTTTATTAAAATGCAAATTTTGATCGCGGTAATTAAAACTCATCACTTTATTTGGACTATTTTACGGTTTTTTTTTGGTGAGTCCGTTCCATTTTATTTTGTTTATTGGTAGCGATGGATTTCCATGGCCAGTTTCGTTCAGCAAAATTATTGGTGATTTTTCTCGGGTGCAGTGTGGCTTAGCACGTCCCTCACCTTAAATCTACTTTTGCTCGAAACAGTAATGGTTGGCCTCGGACGAGGGGAGGCCACGGAGCTCGTCCTCCCCGGGAATTGACCGGAGCTCCACAGTTGACGACCGCTTTGAATATTGGAACAATGAATTTGAGAGGGGGTTTTGAGTTGAAGAAG
>JAQOWM010000822.1:0-61400 GCA_029041755.1 Resseliella maxima | reverse complement strand
TGTGGCACAGCGAAAATCAACTCAGAGCAAGAATCGAAACATGCAAAAAACACCTTGCTGAGCACAAAAAACATAGTTTTTTGAGTCAAATTGTTACTGGCGATGCAAAATGGATCTATTACGACAATCCCAAGCGTAAAGCAGCGTATGTTGATCCAGGCCAACCAGTACCTTCGCAGTCAAAACGAGAAATTCATTGCCAGAAGATTATGCTGTGCATTTGGTGGGATCAGGAAGGTGTCGTGTTTCTTACGGACATTTCTTTGTATAACTGACAGCGCCCTCTCGACCATCTTACAAGAAATAATAGAATTTCCCGATGTTGATGGAAGGTCATTATTCTTTATATATATTAGCATTAGAACCAGCGAATGAGCATTATGTGCAATGCAGTAATAGCTGAATGATGATAAAAAATTATTTTTCAACGTAAGTTTGGGATGATTTAAGGCGAAATGCGATAAATATTTAGAAATATTTGGCGATACGAACTAAGACCACGACATGCCACAATTTTTCAACTCTTTCAAGCGGAGATAGCATTTGTTCGCCATGATTTGAAGGTATAGGGCTGTACCCCGACTCTCTTCAACATATTCCAATAACCTAATGATTCTCTGCGAACAACTTTTTGAGCTGAGTCATAATTCATCCTATCTGAAGGATTCAAATCAGTTGATGTTAAATTGGCCATCCCCCAAAAACAAAAGAAAAAAGAAAAATAAGCTTTGTTGATTTAGTGATAAAACAAAAAAAAAACGATTTTTTGTTTTGAACTGAATGAAATGAACACAGGTTTTTCAAAGTGATTTTCAACGCTGAACATTTTCGACTAATAAAAAATGTTATTACAACACGAAAAAGTCAAATATTCCTTAATTTTCCCAAGAAATTTGTCATTTTTCTTGAAAAAGAAGCAAAAAATGGCAAAATATGCATAAAACGCCCTCTGGCGGCGGTGATAGGTAAAAATAAACATCAAAAATGAATTTGTTGACCCCAAAAACCCCCCATACACACATAAAAGTGATGAAAAAAATTGTTTTGAAAAGCCAAATGTTGATTCAACACGACGCATTTCGTTGTTTTGGGAAAAAACCTACTTTTGAAAATCCGGGGGCTCGAAATTCAAGATAGACATATGGTTTCTTCGGCAAAGTTGCTTAGAATTGTCCGTAGAACACTTCTAGGGGGCGCCGTTTATCGTCAAAAAATTTGACCCGCCCTAATGTATATCCTTACCAAAATGCTTCAAAACGTACTGAAGATGGAGATGTTGTATAAAATAATCACCAAACGGAAGTTTCTCTTTTTCTTCAATCGTTGACAATAAAAAGTTCCGTAATTTTGTGGCAATATGTAGATAGTCTTGGAAATAGAACGGCGGATCAAGATTAATACCAAACTTGAACAATCCAGTTAGATCTTTTGAGTCCTTTCCCAAATTGGAATTTTTCCGCATAGCAGCATTGTTTTTAGTGTCACTATCACTCGACATAGATAATACACCTATTCCAACTTTTTTAAGCTCCTCTTTGACGTATGTCCATCTTTTTGATATATCTTCTGCATAACTTTGACTATAAGTGCCGTATATTAACATTAACATTAACATTAATCATAGTTTATAGACCAAATATTATACCGAATTTTTCAGTGTGTTTAGTCTTTAATCAGCCAGTGAACATTATATTCGAAAGCATATGTGAGAGGCTTGCAGGGCACAACTGCACCACAATCGAACGTTCGGCCACATTGGCTACACCTTTTTGCGGATTGAAGTATGAACGACAATCCAAGCGCTAAGGCGATTAATTAAAGTGATGTGCGTTATAAGCAAACAAAAAGATGACGCACTCCCATGTGGTTGAGCAATCATAGCGTTTATAAAATTGGCCACTGGAATATCAGAAGCAAATTGAGCGTTGTAGTTCAGCAATCACAGAGACTTCAAAGTTCAAATGTACGTTCAATTCAAACATCAATTGAACGACCGAACAAATCAACTCAGCAGATCAATCAGCCGTTAGATGGCGTTTGCTGTCAATTTTTGTACTTCTATTCATTCAACACATGTAACAAAGCCTGCTCGGACTTGCATTTTTTTATGAACAACATAAAAGTATTATGCTCATTAACCAATGTGGCATTTGTTGTATGTTTTTACAAGAGGAGAGCTTTGATTTCAAGACACTGACACCACCTATACGATTTATCAATATATACTGACTATACCAACGGAAACGGCAAAACGATACGATTTGTCGTTTGCATTCCGTAATGGTGTATGTGCAATTCAGTGTATATATGATAGAGATCGTTTGCAATGTAACGTCGTATGACTTATGCCATCGTACATTAATGTATTTGCCCACGGCATGAAAATCCACTGTATGAACTATCACAATTTTGTTTGATATTCATTTAAATTCACACCATACTCGTAGAGATGGCGTAAGAATCATGAATTTCTTTGCTAAAGCGACTTCGCCAGCTTCTAAAACACTGTTTATTTAAACTTTATAATTGCTAAATCTCAAGATGCTGACTTTGGTGGTGGTACAACCAGTATTGTATTATTGGCTGGTGAAGTTGAAATATTTGGTGATGTGACCAAACGTTGGATTTTTTGTGTTGTGAAGCGTTTTTTGCTTTCATTTTGTGGCAATGGACTAAGAACAAAATTTGAAAACTTCAAGTTCCAATTTTGGTGTTCGTGTTCGGTTCGAGTTGTTCGAGATAAAGAAAATATTGTTCGAGTTCGTTCGTGTTCGATTAAATCTCGAACGAACACGAACAATTCATGTTCGTGAACAGCTCTAGTGGAAGATTCTCATCCCTGATCAAATCTAACTCGTGCAGTGTTTCTGGAGTTGAATTTTTCGTGAACCATTTGTCTTTTGAACGAGTTTGTAATTGATTTAAATAGTCAGATTGCCAACGTTTCCAAAATAACTGAGTCATCTGTTGAACCCCCTGGCATTTCTTCAACCACGACATTTTTTCCTCAAGATGATTAGGTTCTGGTGGAGCAACCAATGATTCCACCACCAAAAAATGTGCTGGAGTCAAAGCAACAGCATCATTTGGATCCGAAGATAGAGCACAAAGAGGACGTAAATTCACACAAGCCTCTATCTGAGACAAAAGTGTACATAGCTCCTCAAACTTAAGTTTGGCGTCAGCGATTGTTTTTTTTTAAATGAAGCTTTACGGATTTTACAGCAGCTTCCGCCAAACCGTTGAAGTGTGGAGCACCAGGAGGCGAAAAATGCCACCCTGTGCCAACCCTTGCCAACTCTTCACAAATAGTTTTATCATATTGATCATCGATTAATTCAATATTTTCGCACAAAATCTTGTTCGCCTTTACAAAATTTGTACCATTATCACTATACAATTGTCTCACAGCACCACGACGAGAAACAAAACGACGAAAAGCAGCCACAAAAGTCCCAGCAGTTAGATCAGAAACCACCTCAATATGGATTGCCTTTGTGGACATACAAACAAAAATTGCAATGTATGCTTTGTGCATAACACATTTAAAAATAACTGACTTAATTGTCCCCTGGTTTTGTGTAATCCAAAATTTCTGACGTAAACTGGACTCCCTCAGTTTTGCACCTCTATGACAACATTTCTCATGGGCATCTCTTATAATCAACTCGGTTATTCTATGTTTATTAGGAAGCAATATTTGATGTTTCGCTTCAAATGGCACATTTACATTTTTAAGTCGACCACCGACTCGAATAATGCCTTCATTATCAAGAAATGGACTCAATGACAATAATTCACCCTGAATACATTTAACGATCACTTTTTCAGCCAACTTCAATTCAGTGTATGATAATGAATCAATTTTTCTGGCTCTCGTTTTACAATTATAATAAGAACGAAAGCAATATGCAATTAAACGCTTTAGCTTATCAAATGATGAAACATCCGGTAAAGAAAATACATTGTTTGAAGTTTTGCTCACCCGAACCGTTTCCAAACCGACGTGCACTTCCAATGCTGGTTTATAACGGGGTGCTTTCATAGAATCATCCACCAAAAATGGAGGGCCATGCCACCACAGTTGATGTGAAATCAATTCTGAGGGAGAAACCCCCCTTTAGGCACAATCCGCTGCATTGTCTTCGGAACAAACGTGTGACCACCATGATTTATCTGATAAATCATTAATTTTACTGATTCTAGATGCAATAAATGTTTTGTATCTCTATGGATCAGCATGAATCCAATGAAGAACAATTTTCGAATCAGACCACAAACAAATACGAGAAAACGGAATATTCAAAACCCTTTTCATTTTGTTTGTTAATTGTGCAAGCAACTATGCACCACATAATTCCAATCGGGGAATTGTAACATTTTCTCAATTCTCTTTCTCCTTAATTGGAGCCACCCTGGCCTTTGCGACCAATAAAAAACTCGTTTTCCTCAACACATTGACTATATAAATCACAGCTGCATAGCCCAATTCAGAAGCATCGGAAAAACAATGCAATTCGATTAAACTATTCGGGCTAATGCTAAACCAACGAGGAACTCGCAAAACAGAAAGTGATTCAATCTGTGATCTTAATTTCATCCATTGAGAAACAAATTTTTCTGGAATTTTATCATCCCAATCCAATTTTTCAAACCACAAATGGTGAAGAATAGTCTTTCCCATCATAACAAATGGACTAATGTAAGTTGACGTTTTGTTGTTGGGACTGAATTGAAATTTATTGGAATATTGACGATTAAATCATCCGTTTCAACCATCCACGCAACACCCAATGGCTTAATAATACCATTCACAGATTGAAGTTCTTGTTTCTCCCTCGGAATCGTAGACAAAAACTCATTACAGTTGCTTGACCATTTTCTCAAATGTAAACCAGCTGATGATGTTAATTCCATCAAATGTGAAAAAATACTACGACATTGTTCAAGACAAAACATCATCAACATAAAAGTTATTTTTGATAACATCCGATGCTAAAGAAAAGTCATTCGAGCCATCAATGGCAAGTTGATTCAATGTTTTTATGGCCAAATATGGTGCATTAGCCGTACCATAAGTAACCGTGCTCAATTCATATTCTTTGATTGATTCAAGTGAAGATTCACGCCAAAGAATTCGCTGCAAATGAGTTTGAGACTCATTTATCCGTATTTGTCGATATATTTTTTCTAAATCTGCCGTGAAGGCAATTCTGTGTTTTCTCCAACTTTTTTTCTCCAAATGGTTGAAAGATCATTTTGAAGCAAAGGGCACAAAGCCATTTGTTCATTTAGACTTTTACCGTTTGAAGATTTTTGCGAAGCATTGAAAACAACACGATGTTTTGTTGTTGTGCTTTCTTTGAAAACGCAATAATGAGGCATATAATAAGCATTTGGGTGTGAAGACCATACCTCATGCATGTGTCCAGTGCGAATGTATTCATTTAAAAAATCCGAATACTGTTGTTTCAAATCCGGTTGTTTTTTGAAACGTCGTTCAAGAGATAAAAGAGAAGCAATAGCAATTCGTTTTGAATTACCAAGTTCCGGTTCATCTAAACCATTTTTTAATGGAATAGTTACAACAAAATTATCATTTAAGACAACAAACAATGAAATTATTGTGAAATAGCTTCAAAGCTTCAATGTTTCGAAATAATTATCCTCGCGACTTTAGGATGGCGCCACGATATTACTCGGAACCCGAAAGCTCCAGCGCAATGCTAGGTCGAATGAAACCCCATTCGAAAGGTTTTCCTGTAAATTCTGGTAATTTTATTTTTGGGAGTGAAAATTGAATATTTGTTGACGAATCAGATTGTGAACACCTAGGGGGTAGACACCGGTCAAAAATGAACAATCCAATACAAAATTAAGAATCTAATGAATCGCACAAATCACATGTAATCTCACTATAAAATAAAAATCCAATATGAAATTTGAATCTTACAAATCTTGTGAATCTTACGAATCACATGAACACAGGCGTACGCTGTTATGCGAGAAGATAACAAAATAGAATCAAAAACAATAATCGAACACCTCTGTGTGAGTATTTTGTATATACAACAATGTATATACTTGTATTTGTAGTTTACGTAACGGTCCTATTTGGCGCTCATATATGAGTGTATACACTAGTCAATCTAGTATACGTTATCTCTGTGAAAAGGCTTGCAAATCATGACTTTGTACGAATCTGCGAATCATTACGAATCCGAGAATCTATAAGAATCATGCAAATCAATCTTCAAAACATGAATTGATTCTTGTGTGTGCCCGAAATAAGCCACTCACAATTTCCTAAAAAAACATCATAAAAACAAAAGATTTTTTTTTCTCTTTACCATAAATTTATTCAATAATTATATTCACGTTTATCATAAAAAAATATTTTCAAAATAATTTATATTTTTGGATTTTTTCAAGTTTTTCTTATTTTTAGCACGTTTCACGTGCGAAATAAGGTTAAGGCCACTTGGCGTTTTTCGTATCAAAATCAATGTTGTTTACATTGTTGTGATTTGTGCTTGGCATGTACTTTAATGACATTATGCTATTGATGCTATTTCACAATATTTATGATGCATTTATCATCTGAAATTCGATCAAACAACTAACAGATTACAATAATATGACAAATCGTCAGATCGCAAAAGAAATTGGTCGGAGCAAAAATGTTGTGAAAAATTTCCTCAAATATCGCGAAAATCATGGCCAAAATTACTTTTCGGGCCAAAATTACGTTTCGAAGTGCCGGCAATAATTTCAAGTCCGCTCGTCAATTATAAAGTGAAAATGATTTATCGGTTGTTGTTCGACGTGTGCAACAAATTTTAAGTGGTTCGCAACACCTGAAATACAAAAAAATGAATCGCAAACCAATGTTGTCAAAAGCCAATATTGAGAGCCAGAAGAAATTCTAGTTAGACCACCTTCGCTGGGAGAATCAATTGCAAAAAATCATATTTTCTGATGAGAAAAAGTTCAATTTGGTCTTGGATTTGAGTACTATTGGCACGATTTGCGCACTGAAGAAAATATTTTCAGTTCGCGTTAATCTGGCGGTGGTTCGGTCATAGTTTAGTAACTCAAAAAGATGCCATTGTCATTCATATCCACCAGAATGAACGCGGAACAATACCAGCAGATGATTCGCCCTTATTTTCCATCATATGGCTACGAATGTGCTGGTGTAGACTGGAAATTCCAGCAAGACAATGCGCCAATTCATGTAGCCAGGTCGACTTTAACCTTTTTCCAGGAACACGGAATACATCTTTTCAACAATTGGCCGGCAAAATCACCAGATATGAACATAATTGAAAATGTTTGGGATGTTTTGGCTCGTGAAGTTTACAAAAATGGCTGGCAATACAACAACAAAGGCAAATTGACCGAAGCCATCGTGGCCGCCTGGCAAAACATCCATCAGGTCAAAATCATATCACTGTATGACAGTCTACCACGCCGAATTCTCGCATTATGATGCCAAAGGGAATCACACCAAATATTGAATAAGATTTTTTCTCAAAATGTGATTTTAGTACCAAAAACGCCAAGTGGCCTTAACCTTATTTCGCACGTGAAACGTGTTAAAAATAAGAAAAACTTGAAAAAATCCAAAAATATAAATTATTTTGAAAATATTTTTTTATGATAAACGTGAATATAATTATTGAATAAATTTATGGTAAAGAGAAAAAAAAATCTTTTATTTATTTATTTATTTCGGCACCATACAGCGTTTCTTCGCCAAAGGTGGTTTATTTAAATAAAAATCAAAATATTTACAATGTAAAAAATACAATTAAAAATGAAATGATTCAGTAATTGCATCGATCAATAATCTATTGCCAACCCTAACGATCTCGGAGCAAGTCACTGTGATTATTAACTGTAATACTGAATCATACAGAGAGAATAGAAAAAAGAGAAGAGCACAGTCAGTCTGTCTGATGAACAATTCATTCAGTCTCATTTTAATTACATTTGAGCTCACATTAAAGTCTATTACAAATTGTTCAGAAAAAGGAGTTTTAATATTATAACAACTGTTGAAAGCCTCGACCAGGAAACTTAAAGGCATATGTTTTTGGTAGTTATTGTCGATATTATGTTGTATACTCAAAAATCTAACATTTCTGACCGAGTGATAAGGAACTCTAAATTGGATTTTCTCCAGTAGTATTTCCGAACATATTTCACCCCTGATCAATTTTAAAATGAACATCACTTGAGCAATTCTCCTTCGGTCCTCCAGAGTAATCATTTGCAGTAACAGCAGCCTATGTTCATATTTAGGGAGGTGAAAGCCATTGTTCCATCTGAATCTCCTCAAGGTATACAACAAAAACTGTTTTTGAATAGACTCAATCCGTTTTATTTGTCCTAGAGAATGAGTATTCCAAACTTGAGAACCATATTCTAAAATTGGAATAACAAAACTAAAATATAATTTTTTAATAGTATAAGGGTCATTGAATTCTCTCGCAAAACGCCTAATCCAAGCAAGTCTTGATTTAGCTTTTGCAATTATGAACTCAATATGAGCCTTGAAATTAAGTTTCTCGTCCAAAATCACACCAAGATCCTTAATTTGTTCAACTCTTTCAATAATTGAACCATTAATATAGTATTTGTGATCGATAACACCTCCAAAGCGATGGAACCTCATCATTTTAGTTTTCTTAATATTCAATTCCAAATGATTCCTGTTGAAAAAATCTACCACATTGTTCAAATTATCTTGAAGAATAAAACAATCATTAATTGAATTAATATTATGAGAAAGTCTTACATCATCAGCAAAAGAGAGTAAAGACGAATCACCACAAAAGTAGGGAAGATCAGCAACAAACAAAATAAACAAGGTTGCTGCAATAGGGTATCCCTGACCAGTGCCAGAAGGAACACTGATCGGATGTGATAAATAATCATTTATTTTAACAATTTGATTTCTATCATTCATATAGGATTTAATCCAATTCAGAAGTTGTGGATTCAAACCCATAATGTTCAACTTGTACATCAAAAGATCAACATTCACAGAATCAAATGCTTTGGCAACATCAATGTAGATTGCATCTGTTTGATTATGAGGCTTTAATTCACTCAAAGTTTGAGAAGTGAATTCAACTAAATTAGTTATAGTCGATCTACCCTTCACAAAACCATGTTGACTTTTATCAATTAATGTTTTCAAATGAAAATTAAGATGATTTGCAATTATAGAATCTAATAGTTTAGGAATCACATTCTGCAAGGCAACACCTCTATAATTTTCTATATCATTCCTTGAACCATTCTTATAAATTGGCTTAACATAAGAAGACTTCCATAAAAGAGGAATATGGGAAATTTTTAGCGATTTTACTAATAACATTGTGATTGGTTTAATTAAAGTACCAATACACTTTTTAATAAACAAATTAGACAATCCATCAGGACCAGACACTAAATTACTGGGTAATTCCATAACTTTTTCAAGAATGATATTCTCATCTACGTTTATACATGGAATATTTTGACATAAATCTACAATCATTCTGAAGTTTTCAAGATTGCAAATACCAAGCGACTCCGAATCATGCTTAGTATAGGCAGATGAGAAAAAATCTGCAAATAAATTAGCTATTCCATTACCATTACTCGATTTCTGATTTTTATAATGCATTTCAATAGGTAAATCATTGACAGTTTTCCTGATGACATTCACATGTTTGAAAAATTCCGTTGGATCATTAGAAATCATCTCTTCTAATTTAATTTTATAGTTGTTGTAAGCAATGCGGGAATGACGTTTATATTCTAGACGAGCAATTCTGAAGTTATTATCATCCTCAAATGAATTATGCCTGCTTTTTAACAACTTACCCACACGATTCTTCAAGTAAACCAAATGCGTATCAAACCATTCAGGATGATTTGAATTTCTTTTCTTTCTCAAGACCACATGTGTATTAATTACTCTATTAACGCAAGAATAAAAGTTTTGCAAATTAAGATCCAATGAATTATTAGAAAACAATAAATTCCAATCAATATCAGAAAAACAATCATTAATCACATCATAATTTGCATTTCTAAAATCCAAATATGTGCCATAACTGAGCTCATTATTAATTTTTAAATTATAATCAATAACAATAATTTCAATTGGATTGTGATGGATCTCAATATTGACCAAACAAGTATCACTTTTAATACAATTAAACAAATCTGAATCATTCGTCCAAATTAAATCCAACATATTACCATTGTTATTTGAAAATTTATTAATCTGACATAAACCAAAATCATGAAAAGAATCCAGAATCAATAATTCTTTCCTTGAACAAGCATTAATTGGATATGAAACATTTGGATTATCAACATCATTCGAGATCCATAATAAATTTGGAAGATTAAAATCACCTGAAATTATTATTGTATTTTCATTGCCAACCTTCACAAACAAACATTTCAAAACATCAACAATGTTTTCAAAAATCTTAAATGGAGAATCTGGTCTAATATACAATTCAACCAAATAAAACCTTTTATGTTTGATGCTAACACAAACACAGATAAATTCAACACCAAATAGATCACCATCAAAAACCAATCTCCCATTTAACGATTTATGAGTAGCTATCAAAACACCACCACCATGTATTTTCTTAATTTTTTGGTCTCTTTCGGTGAAAGTCGATCTATCACATCGGAAAACATCATAATACTTCGGAAAAATTTCAATATTATTGACGGTATCATCCAAATGAGTTTCACACAAGAGATAAATCATGAAATCATTAATTAAAATATTAGCGTAGAATTCCGGAATCTTGGTTTTTAAACCATTCACATTACAAGCGAAAATATGTTGATCAATTTTCTTCTCATTCATATGAGAAAACTGAGTATTCAATAACGGTAGAGTGGATGATACATTTGAATTGGCAGCATATTTGGAGAAATTTGCATTGGATTTATAAATTGATGGCACTGAATGGGATTCACGAATGGTTGGTGATAATGTTGATACCAAAAAGGATAACCATTCAAATTATGTTGATGTTGATTATGATTTTGGGACAATTGCCAATGATAATGAGGTTGTTGTAAATAATGAGTACCATTATTCATAATAGGATAACCATTTAAATTAGATTGATATTCATTTTGATTTTGTGACAATTGTCGATGATAATGAGGTTGAGACCAATGAGATGACTGATGTCGCTGTTGTTGTTGCTGTTGTTGCTGTTGTTGATGATGTTGATTTTGTTTTTTATTTAAATTTATATAATTAGAACGATGGTTATTTTGGCGCGAATCAATATTTTGCTTGGTTTTATCAACCTTATTTCGAAGATCATAATAATCTTTTTTGTGAACATTTTCCTCCTTCTTATTCGATTTTTTATTTTTATTATTATTTACCATATGAGATTTGTTCACTTTTTCTTTAATCAAATTTTTCCCTTTTTTTATGATAAAAGGTTTAACACAAAAATCAGGCTTCCATAAGTCCGGAACAAATTATTCTGGAACATTCCTCTGTTACCGTTGAAACTTTACAGGAAATAAATTTGCGTACATTCTTACTGCGTTTGTGAAAGTTGAGCATCTCAACTGAGAAAGAATTCTCATGTAGTTTAGTTCTCTCAGTGATGAGTTTTTTCACGTCATCAGGCTTAGTACCAAAATTAAACTTTGAGATATGAATCAAATAAACTCCATTGACTGATTTTGGAACAGTAATCAAGTTTTTCAAAACCTTGAGTCGAGATGATAAATCTTTGAATAACAAAGAATCTTTTGCGATCCTATCAATATTCAATTCATCATGAATTTCAGAATTATTGATCACATTATTCGTGTTCAAAACATCAAGATTTTCAGATTGATCAATATTAGTACTGCTCTTATCATCAATTATTTCACTGCACGTGTCATGAAATTGATCAGTATTCAATTCTATATCATTTTTCCTTTTTTCAAACATTCTATAGTCACATACCTCACAAGACACTGCAAATGGTGAATTTTCGTTGAAAATATATTTGAAAAATTTCAAATTATCATCACCATCACAACTTTGTTTCACAATAATCCACGTACCGTCTACTAATTTTTTCGCTAATCCAAATAATTCAAGAAGCTCTTTCACTTTTTCTTCTCTTTGTCTCATGCACTGAATAAATATTTGGTTTTTGCAGAATTTGCATTTTAAAGAAAGGCCACAATAAGTTAAACCTTGGCATTTATTATCAAGACAACTATGTGAAACCGTATCTGGCATATCGCAAAAACAAATTTTAACAACAACAATTTGATTGAATTTATATTAAAAGGTAAAATAACACCGGAAAACTTGATATCAATAACAAACTTCAATTGATTATAGTAGATATTTAACCGAAATCTGTTTACTCGTTAAAATCACAAAAAAACAAGCAATTTTAAAATAGAAATCAATTAATAAATATAGAACAATTAAAAAAAAGATACCAAGCCGATGACAGTTAACATAACCTCCTTTTGTTCTTATGATGTTTTTTTAGGAAATTGTGAGTGGCCCTAACCTTATTTCGGGCACTGTATTGCAATAAAGTATTATTTTTTTTACTCAGAAGCACTTGTAGGAAGACAAACTCATATTTTTTTATCTCGAATTTTGTTCGGAATAATTTGTGGTTTTTTTTTTATCACAGTTATCGATTTCAATTTTTTTTTTTTTTTCAAAAATTTTAGTATAATGAAATATGTAGGGCTGAGAGTTAAAACGGTTTATACAAAAGCTCAGAATAAAAACGGTTAAGAAATATTTTTAGTAGTATTTTTTTTGGCTAGTCAGAGAACTGTCATTGCTAGTTGTTTTTTTTTTTTTATTCCATTAATTTTTCGAATTTTAATAATTATTTGCCATCATTTTTACACTAATTTGTTTTATTTACAAAGTAATTATACTGGTTTACAAAGATTCATTGAAGTTCATTTCTAATAAGTGGATTTTGTTAAACTTTTTTGTGATTTATTCAAGTTTTAATTTTTTGTTGTTGTAATCATGACAAATTTGCATTGCTGTGTTAAAAGTAAATGTCAGGGTTTGACATATGGTGGTATTTCTTTGAAATGTAAATTTTGCAGTAATCCTATATTTGTTCAATGTATGAGGAAAAAAGATGAACATGTTAAAAAACTACTTGAATATTTTGGTTTGGCGAAAAAGTTCAAAGATCGATCATGGGTTATTGTGACACCAAATGAGGAGAATGATGAAAATCTGAAGTTTTTTTGTTACATTTTCAGTGAAAGTTCACCGTTTGCTGTCACTTGTGAAATTTGCAATGATAAGTTTTTTGATAAGAGTAGAAATAATGTAGAATTGAGTACAGACCAATTTCATGACACGCTTAATGAGATTGTTCAAGATGATTCAGAGATCGGAATGGATAAAAGCAATTCAATTAATGATCGTTCTCAAAGTGACATTGGACAAATATCATCAGAGGATGCTTATAATGAAAATTTATCTCAAGTGATGAAGAGATTCAAACAGTTGAGAAATTCATCTGATGATTCAATGGACTTGAATAATTTTGATATTGTTGCTGAAATTACGAAAATTCATGTTGAAATTGCTGATTTGAAGCAATGTGTGATTTCAAAATTGGTTACTCAACTTGATCGATTTAATGAAACTCCAGATAAACCAGAAGTAATTGTGAAACCAGTTATTAAGCCTTTAGATGGTGTTTACATATTACATGTTTCAAAATTTGCCAATGATTTCACAACCGATGATCTAGTTTCATTAATAACTGAAAAACTAGGAATTAAATCGGATTCATTTAGGGTTGATTTTGCGAGTAAAAAAGTGAATAAAAAATACAAACATATCAGCTTCAAAATTTCTACCTTGAGTAAAGGTGTTTGTGATTTATTGTTTAATTCAGACATTTGGGCACCGAATTATCAGATTAAGCCATTTGTATATAGAGCCAATGGTAAAGGGAATTCTGGAAAATTGAATAAAGTTGATCCTGCTGATAATCGAGTTAATTTAAAAACCACATTGAAAAATAAGAATGAATTATCAAATTTACAAAATCATTCGATTCCATCAAAGAATATGCAAAAACTAAACATGAAAACTTCATCAAATGTTAATGTTCGAAATGATCATCGTTCCAATTATAACAATGTGAATGATTGCTTTCATCATCCACAACATCCTCTTCATCATCAACAAAGTTATCAACCGCAACAACGATTTAAACCACAACAAAAGTTTCAATCACAACAACATTTACAACCACAACAACAGTTTAATCAAAGCCAACAAGGTACTAATTGGTATGGTCGTCCTTTTTGGAATCGGGCTTATCCTGTACCATACATGAGTCCAATGCAGTATCGTCAATATATAAATCCGGCGCAATTTCATCAGAATTTTGTACCGTATCAAATGTTCCAGCCCATTTCCCATTAATGAATATTTCAAATAATGATGCCAAGGGAAAGAATTGCATTTACTCGTGCAATGTTAATGGTTTGCGAACTAAAATTCCTGAATTTTTTTCTAATATTTTAATTAATGATTTTAAAGTTTATTTGTTGTGTGAAACGCACTTAAATAGCACCATAGGTAATAGTGAAATTTTTCCAAACGACTTTGATGTTTTTCGTTGCGATAGAACGGATCTTACAGAGAGGGATCAAACCATTAAAAAGTCTCATGGAGGTGGTGTTTTGATTGCAACTCACAAATCATTGAATGGTCAGTTAATTTTTGATGGTGAACTTTTTGGTGCGGAAATTATCTGTGTTTGTATTAGCATTAATTGCCGAAAATTTTATTTGCTTGAATTGTATATTAGACCTAATTCACCATTTAAGATATTTGAGAATATAGTTAATGCTATAGATTTTTTGTTTTCGAAATCAGTTCATAAAGATTCAATTATTGTTTCTGGTGATTTCAATTTGCCTGATCTGTTATGGATCACGGGTGACATTGATTGTCCAAATGTTTCCTATCCTATTAATGCTTGTTCAAGGAAGGAATTATTTATTTTGGATTCCTTTCATGGATTCGGTTTGTCACAGATTAATGGAGTATCAAATGATAATGGTAAAATGTTGGATTTGATATGGACAAATGATTCAGATTTGATATATTGTTTAAATAGTGATATTTTTTTGGTAAATTCTGAAATACATCATAAATCCATTGAAGTTGTCATTTCTGGAAGTCAGAATAATGATAATAATTCCAATTTTTTTTTCTATCATGATTTTAGAAATGCAAATTATGATGAATTAAACAGTTGCTTCAAGAATATTGATTGGGATTTGATTTTGTCCAACGATTCACTGGATGATAATTTGAATAATTTTTATTCTTGTGTTAATAATGCAATTAATTCTCATGTTAATTTGAAGAAAAGAATTACGTCAAATCACCCAAAATGGTTTGATTCAAATATGATTAATTTGAAAAATAAATTGAATAAATTGGCTAAAAAGAGACATAATTCGTTGAAAGATAACATTGATTTTAAATTGTCTCGTACGGAGTATAATAGATATTCACGCATTGCCTATAAAAATTATATGATGAAAATGGAGAAATTAGTTGTTGATGATCCAATGGAATTTTTTAAATACGTTAATGATGTCAGAAGGACTACCAATGACTTTCCAAATGAAATGCATTATAAAGATCAGAAATCATGCAAAAATAAAGATATTGCTAATCTTTTTGGTAAATTTTTTGGTTCAGCATATACTCAACACAATTTGAGTCCGTCTGATATTTGTAATATTGGAAGTTTTGAAACAGTTATGAACTTATGTCATAATATTCCCAAATTGATTATTGATGAGTCTGTTATATTACAAAATGTACTAAATCTTCCAAATAATTTAATTTCTGGTCCTGATCGGTTGCCTAATTTGTTTATTAAAAGATGTATTGATGCACTTATTAAGCCAATTTTTTTTTTAATGGACAAATCACTTGAATTGGGTTATGTTCCTGGCTTATGGAAGTCTTCTTTTGTAAAACCGATATTTAAAAGTGGATCGAGAAATAATATTGATAATTATAGAGGTGTGGCATTGCAAAATGTGATTCCAAAAATTTGGGATTCGATAATTGCGAAGCACTTGAATTTTCATATTAAGAACATAATAGATTCTAGCCAGCATGGTTTTGTAAGAGGTAGATCGACTATTACAAATTTGGTAGAGTTTTCTTCGCAAACTTTAAATGAGTTGAAGCCTCATAATCAAACTGATGCTGTTTATATTGATGTTGCTAAAGCATTCGATTCAGTGAATGTTGACCTTTTGACCCATAAATTGAATGTAATGGGTTTGAATTGTCAGATTCTAAATTGGATTTCGTCATATATGAATGGTAGGAAACAGATTGTAAAATTTAACGATTGTGAATCGGACCCCATTGATGTTACTTCGGGTACGGGTCAAGGTTATCCCATTGCTGCAACGTTGTTCATATTGTTTATTGCGGATTTACCCAATTTCAGTGGTAATTCAACAATTCTTTCGTTTGCGGATGACGTTAGACTGTCTCATCACGTAGATTCAGTTGATGATTGTTATACTCTTCAAATTAGTTTGAATAGAGTGACAGAATTTTTTGAAATAAATCACTTAAAGTTAAATATTAAGAAAACAAAAATGATGATATTTCATCGCTTTGGTAATGTGATTGACTTCAATTATACCATTGGTGATTCAACAATTGAAAGAGTCAATCAAATTAAGGATCTTGGTGTGATTTTGGATGAAAAGCTTAATTTCAAAGCACATATTGAGTCAATGGTTGCAAAAGCTAAATCAAGATTGGCTTGGATTAAGCGTTTTGCATATGACTTTAGAGACCCATATACCATAAAAATATTATTTTTTAGTTTCGTTGTTCCTATTTTAGAATATGGTTCCCAAGTATGGAATACAAATAGTGTTGGTCAGAAAAAACGTATTGAATCAATTCAGAAACAGTTTTTGCTGTATGCTTTAAGAAGACTTAATTGGAGCAATGGATTTCACCTACCGAAATATGAACATAGATTGCTGTTGTTGCAAATGATTTCGTTGGAGAATCGCAGAAATGTTGCTCAAATAATGTTCATCCTAAAGCTGATCAAGGGTGAAATATGTTCGGAGTCTCTTCTGGAAAGGATTCAATTCAGAATCCCATATCATTCTGTTAGAAATACTGAATTTTTGAGAATTCATGCTGTTAATCATGGCTATCAAAAGAATATGCCTTTGAATATATTAATTGAAACATTCAACAAATATTATAATGAAAAATCTTTAAATGAGTATGTAATAGACTTTAATGTCAACTCTAATGTAGTTAAGAAAAGATTAATTGAACTGTTTAAAAAACCAATGGATTAACCAATGATATGTTTATATTTATTAGATTCATTTTTGTAGTTCAGCGATCGCAGTGATTTGCTCCGAAATCGTTAGGATTGGCAATAGATCGTTGATTCGATACAATTATTGAATCAACTACTTTTATGTAAATTAATTGTAAATAATTTTCCAAATTTATTTAAATAAACCACCTTTGGCGAAGAAACGCTGTTCGGTGCAGTAGTAATAACTAAAATTGCTAGTTGGGGCCAATTAGCTGCTGGTTGGTACCAACTAGTGGTTAGTTGATACCAACTTGTTTTGTTGGTTGGTGCCAACTAGCAACTAGTTGGTAACAACCAGTAGATAGTTGGTACCAATTAATAGCTAGTAGGTAGCAACTAGTAGGTAGCAACTAGTAGGTAGTTGGTACCAACTAGCTGCTAGTTGGCGCCAACCAGCAAAACAAGTTGGTACCAACTAGTGGAACTAATTGGCCCCAAATAGCAATATTTACTACTAACAATAATTCTTAACCATTTTTATTCTGAGATTTTGTATGAACCGTTTTAACTCTTAGCCCCACATATGTGTGTATGCATACGCCATCTCTTGCAAGAAAAATATATGAATAAAGTTTCGTCAATATAAGCTTTTTCAGTTGCGCTATCTATCGGGAAAATAAGAGAAAATAATAGTGGCTAAGCATACAGGGAGAATTTACTATGTTCTTTGGTGGAATTTACTTCTCAGACCTTGAATGAGTTGAGACCTCACGATCAAACTGATACAATTTATATTGATGTTGCTAAAGCATTTGACTCTGTAAATGTTGATCTTTTGATGTACAAATTGAATATTATGGGTCTGGACTCACAACTTTTGGGTTGGGTCGCATCTTATATGAATGGTAGAAATCAAATTGTAAAAATTGATAAATTTAAATCAAATCAAATTGTGAATTAATTAATGAATTGTAAACAATTGTTTATGTCTTTGAGTAAGTAGAGTAATTGAAAATGAATTTTTTCTTATGTATATTTCACAAAATAATTGTAATTCATTGAACACTTCCAATTTTTCTCACTATTGATTACAATATGTGCTTTGTTGTTGGTTGTCGGCCATGACAGCATTTTGGTTCGCTATTCATTGTTTTTCTTAAGTCTCCATTTTAACATCATACAGATGGCATACAATATGAATCACAGTGTCAAAACTCTCCACGCACGGTCTGGTTGCTTTCCTCAAACGTTTCTGCTATCAACTGAACGACACGTGTACTATCAAAGCTGTTTATTTTGAACTCATCTAGACTATTGTAGTGTGATTTGGTAACCCATACAACAAAACAACATCAAACAAATCGAAATAGTATTACACAAATTATCAATGTTTGAAAGAATATCCAAATGCGTCAAATGATTTGTTTATAACACCGTATGCTCAACGACTTGCTAAACTTGAAATGAAATCGCTTCAACGACGTCGCATATATACTTCTATAATGTTTATGTTTGATTTGATGAATAACAACATTCATTGCCGACTTCTTAAGGAGGCCTTCAAGATTAATACAAACATTAGGAATCTTCTTCATGTTAGACCTTTTATGCCAACCGATGCAAAATGAGCCGCACTATAAATGCACCAATAACTCAAATTTGTAAATTTGCTACAGTGGAGTCTCGATTATTCGTCAGGCAGCGGACCAGAGCTTCGACGGATAATCGAGTTGCGAACAAAAAAGACGGATAACCGAATATATCCCAAAACTCCGGTAAAAGCTAGAAAAAATCATAAAAAATAGATTATTTCCATAATTTTAAATGTTTATTTTGATATCAAACGATGATAACATGGTGTAAACATATAATATGAGTAGAGCAGGTAACATGTGACTGTTGTACATCGATTAAAATTTATTTTGAAAAAAAAAAAAAAATCAGTAACTTTCGATTGCTTGATTTTCGTTTGAGATTTTGCAATGGCAGGGTTTCGCATTCTTCGCAAAATCATCGCATCGACATGGCAAGCGTCATTTTGCTGTTTGTACCAATCCATGAATTGTTGAATGTGAGCTGCAGCTTGTCTGGCATCTTTGCGTGAATCTTTTAAATTAGCTACTTCATCAGTAGCATCACCACCGTCATATTCAGCGTCTACATCATCTTCCAGAACAGTTGGTTCTGGTTCCGTCACCCTGACTCAGATTTTTGTCTCGTTCCAACATTTTTGAGCGAACTCTCGCTAAATAAATCAATAGAAAAACAACAAAAAAAAAAATTTTTTGTCGGCCCAAAAAAGTGACGGTTAACAGAAGTGACGGTTAATCGAGAGACGGATAATCGAGACTCCACTGTAATTTTGTTCATATGATTTTTACCCATTCAATTTCACATAAGAGTTTCAATACCAGATTGTTAACAATTCCAGATTTACTTTTTGACAAAATATTAATAGATGAAAATATTGTTTTATGATATTTTTTTCAGCATACACTTAATCATATTGTGATAATTTTAAAACTTCTAAGACATATCTTATTTTTTGTGCAATGCGCATATTTAAATTTTCGAAATAATTAATACATTGTTAAAATTGTTAGCTAGTTTTTTGGCGTTAAATAAAATAAATAAATAACTGTGCGCTCCGTATTTATGGTGGATTTCAAACGAAAAGCTGTTATGCGTGCTTCGTTTTTGTTATTTTTATCAAGTGTTGGAAGATTCAACAAAGCTTCCAGGGCTACCTGTGATGTTGTTCTGGCAGCACCCGTTATTGCCATACAAGCAATGCGCTGTAAATGACCAAGACTTCTCCTTGTCATTATTGTCGAAGTACCCCTCCACCAAATGGACGATCTACGAAGAACATGCACGCCTTTTGAAAGTCATATTGAGTTCACTAGGGTATTGCAATACAAATTCCTCAGATATCGATTTTGATTCTGATTTTATATATTTATGAACAAATCAAAACAATGAAACGCATATATACAATAAAGTCTTTAATATTTTATTAATATTTTTATTGCATCTAAATTATGATATAATAGGAAGCGGTGCTTTACCACAGATTACTTTAAAGGATGCCTGGATGCGCTACAGTTGACAGATGAAATAGAAAAAATTAAAAACTATATAAAACAAGTGAATGGAGCCCAACCTCCGATTTTAAATCATTAAAACTAAGTGTGCCAGATGCATAACAGCTTATTGTATCAAAATAAAACGTAAAATAAATTGAAAAGTACCGAAAACAATAAAGAAATAAAAAGACAGAAATCACAACCAAATACAATATATTCGAATAAGTTTGTAACAAAACAAATATGATGAATGAATTAATTTAATATGAAAATGAAAGGGGGAAAAATTAAAATATAATACAAGTGAATATGTATCTACTAAATTTAACAAAGGATGTGCTTTTAACTGTTCAAAGATAATTAGTAATTAGGAACGAATATAATTTTTATTGTAAAGTAAAGAATTTTATAGCATTGCAAATTAATGAAAACCAATTTTGAAGTTGATATTCCTAAAATTGAACATGAAAAGGGTTTACTAGAGTTTAAAATTACATAATTTGAAATAGATGCTTTTAAAATGGTAACCAGATGATACATGCACCGCCAACGATGTGAGCTTGATAAATCGATGCAGATTATGGGTGGAAACATTGATGGAAGAAATAATTATCTATTTTGCAGCGAAAACGCATCTGCTTCATTTATATTTCCATATTATGATTTTAGAACTTCAAATTTACGATATTTATTTATTTATTGATCGATAATGGTATGTTTTTGTTTTCATTCTAATTTTTATTGTACATTCTTATTGTTAATATTTTCTATTTTGAATTTTGAACATGCCATTTTGTTACTTTAATAATTTGATAATCCAGATGAAAAGCCAATAAAATGTCTTTTTTTGCATTTTGAAAGTAATTTTTGGAGATGATTTTATTACTAATTGATCATTTATAAATGAAATGGAAGTTAATAAAATCTAATTCTCACTTTACAGAAAAGATTGTTTTGGAACGGACTACTTTTCATCTTGTGTAGAGGCATTACTTTTGGAGGAAGAAATGGACAAATTTGATCGTTATCGACTAATGCTCGGAAAAAGAAATGATTCCATTTAAAGAAATGCTGAAAAATTATTTAAAATTTATGAATAATAATTGTTGAATATTTTGAATAAAACGACATTGATGACTTTGGGAGCAGCATATAAGTGACTTTAATCAAATAATATTTATAAACTTTCAATTTTTACAAATATTATTATCTAATTTAGAACATATGGTAAGTTTATTAACACATTTTTTTACAAACAAATACGTTTTACAAGTTATTGTGCATATGCAGACATGAATATTTATATTTTGTTATTTCCAAATATCAAAAAGATGATATTTGATATGATAAAGCAGGCTTTGAAAAAAGAATCAAATGAACGAAATCAAGGTGCGTGTATTTTTGTCTTCTTATATTCAAGTAAGATTGTTAGTTCACGCAATTTTGTGCGAGTATACTCATATGCACTACTGACATTTGTCGATTTTTGAAAACAATCGAATTTTTAAAACAATTGAATTTTTATTACACAATTTAAAAGTTTCTTGTTATTAAAATTCACAGAACAATATGGTAATTTTTAGCAATTTACGAAACAGACCACACTTTTGGAACAAATCGAACACTTTTTATCAAACAATCATTTTCGACATTTCCATCTAATACACAGTTTGTTTATAATCACTGCGTTTAACTCTATTTTATCATTATTGGCAGTTTTTATAAAAATCAATCAAATCAAAACTAAATGTTTATTCAAAACCAATCAACAAAATTATAAGTAAATAGTGTAAATGAATTACCGCATTTACTTTGCCCTTAAACCTTCCAAAATATAATTTCCATATAAAATCAACAATGTATAGGACATTTGAACAATAAAAAGGAATTGAATGAACACACAAACAAATACAGGAGTTATGATACTGATGTATGGAATAAAGCGTAGGAGTAAGAAAGATAACATGAGATCGCGATTTATGAATCGAGATTTGAATGAGAAAGAGTGCGCATCTTATGAAATCGAACATACCACATGAAATGGTATTTAAAATACTATATCAGAATTAGAAGAAAAAATTATGATTTTTTTCAATATTTTGTTCTCCGAGATTTTCATATAAAGTTTCCTTGTAGCTAAACCTAGACAGTCGAAAACCCTACACTTAACTGTCTCGGTATAGCCATTTAGCTCCCGGAATTTCCACGGAACTTTTCTACATAACGGTATTCTTTTGAGCTGTTCATATTTCCCCCCAAAACTACGTCACACCTCAGCTTTGCTGACTTGATCAATTTATCCATATAAACAATAAATAAAAGCGGTGAAATGGTACAGCCCTGTCGAAGACCATTTCGCACCCCAAACCATTCGCTCAACTCTCCGTCCACTCTCACAGCCGCTTCACAACATTTATACAAGCTCTTAATTGCACTCAATAATGAACCATTTAGTCCATATTCACCCAGCACTGACCAAAGCTTAGCTCTTGGTATACAATCATATGCTTTTTGCAGATTAAAAAAACACACATACATATCCTTGTTTCTCTCATGGAACTTCTCTATTATTTGTCTAATGCAAAAAAATTTTGTTGCAGTTCCTATTGTTTCCCTTCTTATGAAGAGGAGAGATAACTGCACCATCCCATTTTTTTGGTGCAAGTGATGAGCTCCAGGCTAAATTAAACAAACGATGCAAACAACTAACGCCCACTGAACCACTACACATCAGATACTCATTCCTTATTTCGTCTACCCCTGCTGCTTGGCCCCATTTCAACTTTCTAAGTGCCAACTCAATCTCTCCGATGCTTATACCTTCCACCTCCCCTTAATTCACACTTTTATTTGTGATTACATTCAATTCCGTCACATTTTCCACATTCAGACAATACTCTCTCTCCAACGATTCAACATATTTTCTCTACCGATCACTAATTCTCCCGACTTATTCAACACAGCTCCAGGTGCCTGCTTCTTATCACCATTACGGATATTCTTGTCCTTTGACCAGAAAACTTTGTTCCTCTACTGCCCTTTTTCTTCCAACTCCTCACCAAATTTCATCCATTCACCCTCCTTAGCTGCTCTCACTAACTTCCAGCACCAACTCTTTCACTATTCTCTTTTATTCTCCGTAAGAACTTATATGTTCGGTACTACCGAATCGGTAGCTGCTTGAGAGAGAATTATAAGGTTAATAAAAACACAGTTGCTTGAATTTCGATGCTTATTTTATGATGACTAACGAACGAATGAATATAAAATAAGAATAAGAATTAGACAGAGAATAAGATGGAGAGCGCGAGAGCTGTGTGTATGTGTGTTGTTATAGCTATGCTTGTTTATGCCTTTGGTTGTGCTTGTATATGTTCGTACTTATATATATGTTAGTGTGGCAGTTCAAACACTCCCCCACTAAAAATTAATTTAACTCATTTTTAGCTCATGAAGAATGCACCACACTATCATTGCCTCGCTTGTTGGGCCGCTTCTGATTGCTTTATTGCAGAATTCCAAAATTGTCTTTCTATGTCATCTGGCAGTACACACACTTTTCTAATTGAACTTTCCAAATGACCATCAATTGTTTTGACGATTCTTGCCATTGCCCAGTGCGTCGATGGTATGTTGTCTGATTTAAAAATGACCAGCTGATCGACTTTTAAATTTTTTTGTTCATCGCGCCATTTTGGCAATTGCATTTGCGAATGAAGATATTCATTCGACCATTACATGTGTCATGAAACTGTTCTGAATTCAATTCAATATCATTTTTTCCCTTTTCAAATAATTTTCACATATTTCACATGATACTGCAAAAGGTGAATTTTACAAAAAAAAATTGAATAAATATTCTATTTTTACAAAATTTGCATCTCAAAAAAAGACCACCATATGTTAAACCTTTGCATTTATTAGCAACACAACAATGTAATACCGTTTCTGACATATTATAAAAAAATTTCACTTGTCTGAAAATCCAAAAAATCGCAATTAAAGTCACTTTTATAAATAATCTTTAAAAATTCAGTAAGGATTAGAATATTAACTTTGATGAAATTCAAATTAAAGTTAAAAATATATCATTTAATTATTTATAATCCAGAAAAATAATGCAATTAAAAAAAAACGATGTACACATAAATGACAGTGAACATAACCCTCCAATTGCTTCCAAAATGCTTGTATTTGGAATTGTAATTGCATGTAGAGACGCTTTATGATCTGTGGTGGTTCTTGTGCTTTTTTTTGCATAGGAAGTTTCAGCGGCGTTCCAATTAGGAAGTGCGCTGGCGTGAGGGGTTGCATATCCTCTGGGTCGTCAGACATATTGGTCTTGAATTTAGACATGCTTCAATGCCTACTAATAAATCTGACATACTTTAGAAAGAGTATTTTTGCACACCAATTATGCGTTTCAAGTGATATTTCATTTGCTTTACGGCTGCTTCCCATATTCCTCCTTCATGCGGTGCTGAAGGAGTGATAAGGTTCCATTTTGTGCATTTTAAATGTGCGTAACGTTGAACTTTATCATGCTTCCATGACTCTCTTGCCTTTTCAAGACCATGGTTTGCTCCCACGAAGTTTGTTCCGTGGTCACTGTAAACTTGTTCTAGAGCGCCTCTTCTGCCTATGAATTTCGTATATGCGATCAGAAAATCATCAGTGGAGACCTTCAACTGCCTCTAAGTGCACTGCCCGTGTCACAAGACAGACGAACACTGCTATCCAGCCTTTCATGGCTGGTAGCACTCGTGCTCTAGTATTTGCATTAATTTTTTGCGTTACACGCATGTTGTATGGTCCAGCCATATCTACACCAACGTTTTGGAATGGTAGTGCCGGTCTCACGAGTAGATTAAAAACGCTAGATGGCGTTGAGCGTGACAGTCGTGGTTTTCGATTCGCTCCAATAACAAAATATTTAAATTTGTAAAATTTTTCAATTTTATTTCTCTAAAAATTTTTATTTTTGTAAATTTAAATTAATTAGCGATTATTTCATCACAATTATGTGCAGTTTACGTGAAAAAGTTTAAATTTCGGTGTTACTTTCATATTTTTATATTTTTTATTTTTCTCGGTACACTGTGATGATATTTTTTGTGAACAACAAGTGTCATGCCAAAGCATAAACACCGGCTTCACTTGTTTTGTTTTGTTTTATTTTTAGTTTAATTTGTGATTATTTATTTGTAATTTTATCAATTAAAGTGAATTTTTGGGAGATTTTATTACATTTGATTTCGTATTTCTGTCAATTTTTTTATTTCTTTTCACATTGTCGCGGTTTTTGTCAGTGTTTATGTTTTCAGTTTGGCGCGTTCAGTAAAATTACAGTGTTACGCTTAGATTTTATTTTGATGTTTATTTATTTAAAGTTTAATTTTTGCCGAATATTTTTCCGATTTTATAATTAATGCAATAATTTTTTGCCGTATAATTAACATATTTTCTTTTATAAGTTTAATAAATTTTCAATAACGTAATTAATTAAACGGTACTTTATCAATGGGTTTTAAATACAATTATTTTTATTAAAATGCAATTTTTGATCGCGGTAATTAAAACTCATCACTTTATTTGGACTATTTTACGGTTTATTGGTGAGTCCGTTCCATTTTATTTTGTTTATTGGTAGCGATGGATTTCCATGGCCAGTTTCGTTCAGCAAAATTATTGGTGATTTTTCTCGGGTGCAGTGTGGCTTAGCACGTCCCTCACCTTAAATCTACTTTTGCTCGAAACAGTAATGGTTGGCCTTGGACGAGGGGAGGCCACGGAGCTCGTCCTCCCCGGGAATTGACCGGAGCTCCACAGTTGACGACCGCTTTGAATATTGGAACAATGAATTTGAGAGGGGGTTTTGAGTTGAAGAAGCGAGAATTAGTCGATAGGGCAAATAATTTCGGTTTAGATATCTTAGCTTTGAGCGACGTTCGTGTGAAAGGTCAGGTAGAAGAGACATTAGGGAGTTATCGTTTGTATTTGTCAGGGGTTAAGAATGGTAGAGCAAATTGGGGCGTAGGATTCTTGATTAGTAACAGTTTAGAGCAGTCGATTGTGGGTCATAGATTCGTAAATGAGAGAATAATGTGGATTTCAATCAAGTTAGGCGGTGCAGTGTATCGTTTTGTGAGTGTGTATTCCCCGTGTGAAGGTACGAATGCAGAAAAGATGAATGATTTTTATGGTGACTTGAATGATATTGTTTATCGTAAGGGAAATGAAAACGTGATTTTGCTAGGGGATTTCAATGCTCGAGTAGGTAGAGGTAATCAGAATTTTGCGAATATTTTGGGTCATTTCGGAGAAAATATGGAAGCGAACGGTAACGGAAAGAGATTGTTGGATTTCTGCCAGAGTTCAGGCCTAATTATAACAAATTCTTTCTTCAAGCACAAGAATATTCACATGTATTCTTGGGAGAATCCTGCTCAGAATCAGAAATCTCTTCTCGACTACGTTATTGTGGATGAATGTTTACGTAAAACCATAATAGATACGCGTGTGTATAGAAGTTTTGGTTTGGATTCCGATCATTACTTAGTTGCAAGCAAACTACGTATTCCAAAAGGGGTAGCGAGTAAAAATCGGAAACCCACTAATAGAGTGAAAGTTAATGAATTGAAGAATGAAAGTGTAGTGAATGCATATGTAGCTAGATTAGAGGAAAAATTTGCGCAAGTTGAACTGAATGATATGTCGGATATCAACAGTGAATGGGATTATTTTAAGAATGCAATGTTGAGTGCGGTAAAGGGATGTTGTGGAATGCATGTGGGTAAGAACGGTAAAAAGAAGACGGACTGGTGGAATGATGAGGTACAGGAAGCAGTGAAAGAGAAAAGAGTGAGATGTATGCGTTGGATGCAAAGTAGAGGAATAAAGTTTTCTGGTCGAAGGTTAAGAATATCCGTAACGGTGGTAAGAAACAAGCGCCAGGTGCTGTATTAGATAAGGCAGGAGAGTTAGTGATTGGTAGAAAGAATGTGTTGAAACGTTGGAGAGAATATTTTGAGGAACTTCTGAATGTTGATAATAGAACAGATTTGAGTGTTAGCGCGAATGCAAGTGTGAATGAAGTCGAAGAAGAAGAAATAAGCATAGGAGAGATAGAGTTGGCGGTTAGAAAACTAAGTTGGGGCAAAGCAGCAGGAGTGGATGAGATTAGGAACGAATATTTAATTTGCAGTGGTTCAGTAGGGATTCGATGGTTGCATCGGTTGTTCAATCTAGCGTGGGATTCATCCCATCAATAAGGATTGTAACAACTACCGTGGAATTTCTTTATTGAGCGTTGTCAGAAAAGTATATAGTGCAATTTTAGAAAAACGTACCAGAGCTATTGTCGAATCACTCTTGGATGAAAACCAATCGGGCTTCAGACCGATGCGCGGATGTCAAGATCAAATTTTTTGCATGAGACAACTAATAGAGAAGTTCCATGAGAGAAACAAGGATATGTATGTATGTTTTGTTGATTTGCAAAAAGCGTATGATTGCATACCTAGAGATAGGCTCTGGTCGGTGTTGGGCGAATATGGTGTGAATAGTTCCCTGCTGAGTGCAATTAAGAGTTTGTACAGATATTGTGAAGCGGCTGTGAGAGTGGATGGGGAATTGAGTGAATGGTTTGAAGTGCGAAATGGTCTTCGACAGGGCTGTACAATATCACCGCTTTTATTTATAATTTATATGGACAAACTGATCAAGTCAGCTAAGCTGAGGGGTAACGTAGTTTTGGGGGGAAACATTATCTCCGCTCTTGCATATGCGGATGACCTAGTATTGTTTGGAGGCTCAGAACAAGAGCTACAAAACAGCATTAGTGATTTAGAAGCGGCTTGTAAGAACTATGGAATGACCATTAGCAGCTCAAAGAAGAAGGCAGATTGTCAAGTTTAATGATTGCGAATCGGATCCCATTGATGTTACTTCGGGTACGGGTCAGGGTTATCCCATTGCTGCAACATTGTTTGTATTGTTTGTTGCTGACTTGCCAAACTGTGTTGGTTTTTCAACAATTCTTTCATTCGCTGATGATGTTAGACTTTCCCGTCACATAACCACCATTGATGATTGCTATATTCTACAAGAGAGTTTGATCAATGTTGCCAAGTTTTTTGAATTGAATCATTTAAAGTTGAACGTTGGAAAAACAAAAATGATGATGTTCCATCGTTATGGTAATGTGATTAATTTTAAATATAAGATTGGTGATTCAACAGTCGAGAGAGTTAATCAAATTAAGGATCTTGGTGTGATATTGGATGAGAAACTTAATTTCAAAGCTCACATTGAATCCATGGTTGCGAAAGCAAGGTCGAGATTGGCTTGGATTAAACGTTTTGGGTATTGTTTCAAAGATCCATATACAATAAAATTATTATTTTTTAGTTTCGTTGTTCCTATTCTAGAATATGGCTCTCAAGTATGGAATGCTAACAATGTTGGACAGGCAAGACGTATAGAATCTGTTCAGAAGCAATTTTTACTGTTTGCATTGAGAAAATTCAATTGGGGTGATGGATTCAAACTACCGAAATATGAACATAGATTGCTGATGTTACAAATGATTTCATTGGAAAACCGCAGAAGTGTTGCTCAGATATTATTCATATTAAAATTGATCAAGGGTGAAATTTGTTCGATGGTTCTTTTGGAGAAAATTCAATTCAGGATTCCATATCATTCTGTCAGAAATTTTGAATTTTTGAAAATTCACACAGAGAACATTGGTTATCAGAAGTATATGCCTTTGAAAATCTTAGTTGAGAAATTTAACAAATATTATAATAAACGAAATCTGAATGAGTTTGTAATTGATTTTAATGTTAGTTCGGATGCTGTTAAGAAAAGGTTAATTGGATTGTTTAAGAATTTGATACACTGATCAATGTCTGTTTGTTTTTGGATTCAGTTTTGCAGTTCAGAAATCATAGTGACTTGCTCCGAAATCGTTAGGATTGGCAATTGATTGATGAATCGATGCAATTATTGAACTAATTATTCTAATTTAATGAATTGTAAATATATTTTAATTATTTTAATAAACCACCTTTGGCGAAGAAACGCTGTTTGGTGCAGTAATAATAATAATAATAAAAGACACAGGTTATGCATATAGGGAAAGATAGGAAACAAGTAAGTTGTATGTTGAATGGAGGTATGCTTGAGCAGGGGCCTATTGCACCATTCATTGTAAATTGTAAATTGTAAATTGTAAATTGTAAATTGTAAAATTGATTTACAATTCTACAATTTATTGTAAAATGTGATTTACAATTGTAAGATTATTTGTAAATTGCGATGAACCACTATCATTGTATATTAACAAATTATTAAACATACAAATATTTTCATCTGATTGAAATAAATTTAACTAATAAAAGAAAACATATTCCAAATTATGTGAAATTTTATTTTAAGGCATCGTTTTATTCATTAATAATTGGGAAACAATTTCATTGTTTCATCAATTATGAAATGTATACATAAAAAATTAGATGATAAAAATTTTGTTCAGGTTTTTGTATTTAAAACATTCTTAGATTATAATCTATTTATACATTTCATAATTGATGAAACAATGAAATTGTTTCCCAATTATTATTGAATAAAACGATGCCTTAAAATGAAATTTCACATAATTTGGAATATGTTTTCTTTTATTAGTTAAATTTATTTCAATCAGATGAAAATATTTGTATGTTTAATAATTTGTTAATATACAATGATAGTGGTTCATCGCAATTTACAAATAATCTTACAATTGTAAATCACATTTTACAATAAATTGTAGAATTGTAAATCAATTTTACAATTTACAATTTACAATTTACAATTTACAATTTACAATTTACAATTTACAATTTACAATTTACAATTTACAATTTACAATTTACAATTTACAATTTACAATTTACAATTTACAATTTACAATTTACAATTTACAATTTACAATGAATGGTGCAATAGGCCCCAGGTGTCGCAATTCAAATATCTAGGATGCATCTTTTCGGAAGATGGCAAGCTGGATAAGGAGTTCGAACATCGCAGAGTGAATGGTAATAAGGTGGTTGCACAGCTTAGGTCACATGTTTTCAATAAGCGAGAGTTGAGTAAGGAGACGAAGTTGATGATTCATGGGTCAATCTTCAGACCAACTATCACGTATGGCAGCGAGAGCTGGGTCGATTCAAATAATTTAATTCATGGTTTGGAAGTGGCTGATATGAAAATTTTGCGTATGATGTCGGGTGTGTCGCGTAGGGATCAATGGGATAATAGAATTAGGAATGAGAGAATACGGGAAGATTTGAATGTGGATTCGATTGATGAAGTAGCAAGAAAGTCTAGGTTGAGATGGTTTGGTCATGTACAGCGTATGAATGAGTATCGTTTGCCAAAGTTAATTTTGAATGCTGAAGTGAATGCACCGAGAGGTAGAGGTAGACCGCGAAGACGATATTTGGATTCGGTAAAAAATGATTTGAATGAAAGAGGATATGACTGGAATAGGGAAACTGAAGACCTGGCTCTCGATAGGGTATGTTGTTGTTGTTGTTGTTGTTGTTGTTGTTGTTGTTGTTGTTGTTGTTGTTGTTGTTGTTGTTGTTGTTGTTGTTGTTGTTGTTGTTGTTGTTGTTGTTGTTGTTGTTGTTGTTGTTGTTGTTGTTGTTGTTGTTGTTGTTGTTGTTGTTGTTGTTGTTGTTGTTGTTGTTGTTGTTGTTGTTGTTGTTGTTGTTGTTGTTGTTGTTGTTGTTGTTGTTGTTGTTGTTGTTGTTGTTGTTGTTGTTGTTGTTGTTGTTGTTGTTGTTGTTGTTGTTGTTGTTGTTGTTGTTGTTGTTGTTGTTGTTGTTGTTGTTGTTGTTGTTGTTGTTGTTGTTGTTGTTGTTGTTGTTGTTGTTGTTGTTGTTGTTGTTGTTGTTGTTGTTGTTGTTGTTGTTTTTTTTTTTTTTTTTTTTTTTTTTTTTTTTTTTTTTTTTTTTTTTTTTTTTTTTTTTTTTTTGTTGTTGTTGTTGTTGTTGTTGTTGTTGTTGTTGTTGTTGTTGTATGTATGTATGTTGTATGTTGTATGTTGTTGTATGTTGTATGTATGTATGTTGTTGTTTTGTTGTATGTATGTATGTATGTATGTTGTTGTATGTATGTATGTATGTTGTTGTATGTTGTTGTTGTTGTTGTATGTTGTTGTTGTTGTTGTATGTTGTTGTTGTTGTTGTTGTTGTTGTTGTTGTTGTTGTTGTTGTTGTTGTTGTTGTTGTTGTTGTTGTTGTTGTTGTTGTTGTTGTTGTTGTTGTTGTTGTTGTTGTTGTTGTTGTTGTTGTTGTTGTTGTTGTTGTTGTTGTTGTTGTTGTTGTTGTTGTTGTTGTTGTTGTTGTTGTTGTTGTTGTTGTTGTTGTTGTTGTTGTTGTTGTTGTTGTTGTTGTTGTTGTTGTTGTTGTTGTTGTTGTTGTTGTTGTTGTTGTTGTTGTTGTTGTTGTTGTTGTTGTTGTTGTTGTTAAACCCTGCAAATGTCGAAAAATCGGGTTTTACATCAAATTTTAACTTCTAAATCGTTAGAAATTTCACTTCGATGTCCTCGACAAAGTTGTAGATCTAATCGAGATTAGAAACATTTCCGAACACACAACCCGCAAAATGCTACCCCTTCATGGGTGGACCACCCTCAAAATTGAATAGTTTTAAGCTGATCCTATGATCTTAAAGGGTGACATTTTAGGGGTGGTGTGTTCGGAAATGTTTCTAATCTTGATTAGATCTACAACTTTGCCGAGGACATCGAAGTGTCCTTGAAGAGGTCGAAACCTTTACAGGGTGCCTGGCATCGAAACCCCTTGGACTCGGCCCCCAAAATTTTGCGAAAATTTTTTATTGCTTATGCTTTTCTTTTCAATTCGATTTATTCTTAGCACGTATGCTTTTATATTAATTATCTTGTCCCAATCATTGAATTTATCATATAGATTGGTATGGTCTGGTCCAGAATGTATATTGAGGACACTTATGCTTTTTGCTTTGGATTTGCTATCCTTGTTTATTGCATCTGTTGTCATTTTTGGCACTGGCCATTCTGATTTCTTTTTTGACAACCATTCTGGGCCTTTTAACCAGAGAGTGCTTTTCAGAAAGCATAACTATGCATTTGCATATCTCTGCTAATTAGATCTGCCGAATTATCAGCTGATCGTATGTGCTTCCATTAATAAGGCTTTGTTCGCTCTTGAATTTTGGCTATTCTATGTGAGACAAATGCTTTCAGCTCCGATGGATCTTTATTGATCCAGCCTAATACTATCATGAAATCTGATCAAAGTGTGACTTCTGTATTCTCGAATTCACACGCTTTTATTATTGCTTCTAATTGCTCGCTTTTATTATTGCTTCTAATTGCATACATACTAAATGCTGCAAGCAGTTCGAGTCTAGGGATTGTCATGTCTTTTAGTGGGGCTACCTTTGATTTTGCTGATAGCAGTGTGGAGAATATTTCACCCTTTTCATTTTCCACTCTTACATAGATAGACGCTCCATATGCTTTTTCACTGGCATCACAAAATGCATGTATTTGTGTTTTGTGCGTTTTGCTTGTTCTTAACCAGCACTTTGTTCTGAATTCGCTTAACAACGGGAGGTTAGTATATATTTCCAGCCAATCGTTTTTTATGTTTTGTGGAACTACATTGTCCCAACCTACGTCTTTTAGACGCCAAATGTCTTGCATCAACATTTTTGCTTTTATTATGATTGGCGCTATAAAACCATTTGGGTCATATAGCTTTGCTATTTCGCTTAGAATGCTACGTTTGGTAAATGCTTTTGTGTTTATTGCATGTTGCTCATTCAGTTTTACTGTAATTGCGAGCTCATCGGTTTTTTCAAGGCATCTTAGTCCTAGGATCTTTTCTTCATCTTTTCCTCCAAGCGAGACTTCATTCGTACTGTTTGCATACATGTACTTTTCTACTTCTGTTGAATTTGATGTCCAGCCTTTTAGGATGAATTGGCCTTAATTTAATACAAATTCCACCTCTTTGCATAATATTTTTAGCATACTTGTATTGTTGCATCCAAAGATTCCATCATTCATGTAGAATGATTCGAGTATTACTTTTGCTGCATCAGGGAATCTTTGCATGTGATCGTGTGTATATTGCATCATTGCACGTACTGCATTAAATGCTGAGGATGCTTCACCAAAAATAACCACAGTCATTACATATTCTTTTATTGCTTCATGTTCATTTTCCCGCACAAAACAGTCGGTGGAGATTCCATTGCTTAGGATTCAAACCAACCCTGTTGAACATTTTTGATATGTCAGTCGCAACCAAACAATGCGGTATCGCATATATATATCCATTGGATATTTTGCATATTTGCGATATTTTGCTGCGTTTAAACACTTTCTTTCTTTCTTTCTTATTTCTTTTCGCTCATCAGCATTCGGGTGCTCGCTGTTCGTATGTATTCGTATTTTGATACACCATACACTAAGCACTTAGCGCTCATTTGTGTTTGTATTTGCGATGCGACTACCAATCAGAGTACTCGTAGGCATATCATATTATGCCATAAATAAGTATGGTCATAATATGTATCGCTTGACGCAACAAAATATGAATACATATTATGGCCATACTTATTTATGGCATAATATGATATGCCTACGAGTACTCTGCTACCAATGCGCTCTGTTCTCTACATGTTGTGCGCGACACCGTTACTGTGTAATACATCTGACGATTAAACGCAGCAAATTATCGCAAATATGCAAAATATCCAATGGATATATATATGCGATACCGCATTGTTTGGTCGCAACTGCATATTTGTGACGCCTGAAACGCATTGCTTGTAATTGCGAATCAAGTTGTAGCTTGTTACCTATCAGCCTGTTGTTGTTTTGGCAGATGCATTTAAAACAACTATAAATTTCTTTAAGACCGCATGATGCGGAATGACAACGACATAACTCACTATCTTTATGTGAGCTTGCCTCTTTCATGTAGCCATTGCTTAAATTTTCACGCATGTATACATCATACTACTGTGGGCAAAACCTACCGGGAATTTGGTTATATTTCAAAAATTCTTTTTTTATTCTTCCAAATCAATTTCATCGCCTTCAAAGTAATCCCCTCCCGACGCAATGCACTTATGCCAACGTATTTTCCAATCTTCGATGCATGCCAAAAAGTCACTGGCAGGGATGGCCTTCAGAGCGCGCGCCGATTCACGTTGAATCTCTTCAATCGACTCAAAACGATGTCCCCGGAGCGGTCTTTTTAGCTTAGAGAACAGCCAGAAGTCACACGGAGCTAAATCAGGTGAATAAGGTGGTTGCGGAACGATATGAGTTGAATTTTTGGTGGAAAAATCTAAAAAAACCAATCACGGAAATTTCATGGTTTTGGAACCAAACGTGAATTGGAACTTTTAACTTAAAAAAAAGCTTTTGAAACGGTGTTCATAGTTTATGTGGAGAACCAAGAGATCTAACCATCACTCTTAAAGTTCATCGACGATGTTTCACTGAAAATTTTCTCATTTTTTTGATGTTGATGGTCGTTCAAGCCGATTTTCAGAGGTTTAGGTGTTCTTCAACTTCTAGGAAAATTTTCTGTCGTTTGAAAAACCTGGATCTTATTACAGTTCGATAGAGGAAGGTTCAATATATGATCTCAAAAGATCTGTTTGTCGAAATTTGATATTGCAAACAAAATTTATTATAACTTCTTTTGAGAAAAAAATGGAAAAAATGTGCAAAATCGCCAAATGCACTTTTGGTTGCTCACAAATCACAAACCAAACTACTTGAAAAATAGAGATATTGTCATGAAATTTGACACAGATGTCAAAGACAGTACTGCCAACCTAAAAATAAAAACACTTGTCCCTATCGGAAGACCAATGAAGTTTAAATTTAAATTTCCCGGTAGGTTTTGCCCACAGTAGTATATGAGATAAATTTTTGCTTTAACTCTTCATTTTTTCTAAATCTTCGTTCCAGCTGGAAGAATTGACGCTTGGCTAGTGCTTGAGTTACCTAAATCTTTGTGATTGATACTACATATCTTCCTTTTGCTTCTCTGTAGTATGTTTTGAGAAAGTGGTCATGTTGAAGAATAACTTTGTCATGTCTTTGCTCGTATTCAAGCCGTTTTTCGCGCAATGCTCGGCTCAAACACATCAATTGTCGTCGATAGAGATCATCAGTGACTGTTTCATTAGGTTCTAGCAATTGATAATATACCACACCCTTCTGATCCCACCAAATACAGAGCATTACCCTTAATCCATGAATATCTTATTTTGATGTCGATGATGCTCGTTTGCCGCGTTTCACATATGCTGTTTTTTGCTTGGAGTTGTCATAATGGATCCACTTTTCATCACCAGTGACTATTCGATGCAAGAATCCCTTCCGTTTTTGCCGTTGGAGCAGCTGTTCGCAGCAAGTGAAAAATCGTCTTTCAACGTCTCTTGGTTTCAATTCATGTGGGACCCAATTTCCATGCTTTTGAACGTTTGCAAATGGCTGGCTGAGTTACTCCCAATGATTTTGCGAGTTCTTCTTGCGTTTGAAATGAGTCTTGATCCAGTAATGCTTCCAATTCTTCATCTTCAAAGTTTTTCGACTGACCTGGACGTTCTTTGTCTTTCACGTTAAAATCACCATTTTTAAAGCGTCGAAACCAATCTCTGCAAGTGGTTTCAGAAAGAGCATGCTCAACATAAACTTCCACGAGAATGCGATGACTTTCAGCAGCAGTTTTCTTCCACAAAAAATTGTGAAGTAAATTTCCCCGCAAAAACTCTTTTTCTGGTATGAAATTATCCATTTTTAAGCGCAAAAATAAACACAATGTCATAGGGGGATTGCAAGCGAATAATAACATACATTGAGGGGTATATATAGTTGATTAGCATACAGTGAAAGGCAAGTGTAATCTACTTTCAGGCTTATTTGCTATATATTTACATGCAATTATTAGTTCATTCAAGTTTCTGAAGATGCGCTAGTGAGTCTCATATAAATGACATGTTCTCCCGATGCACAATGTTATTACTTTCGATAAGTACAACATATATAGTTTTGAAGCTTTAGGTCTGTACAACAAAACGTCATATGTGTTAAATCGTTGGACATTTCATTTGTGACTAGCGACATCTGTCAGCATAAACAGCGAGTTTCTAGTTATAGAGCCAATATTATGCTTTGTTTTAACATTGCTTTGTTCATTTTCTGAGCTTTGCTTGTTTTTATTGCTTTGACTGTTTTTGTGTATAATGTTAAGAATTTGCATGCCATTCTGTTCTTGCTTAATTAAGAATTTTCCTAAAATTATAAAACCAAACTCGGTTGCTTGCATCATTGCACCGTCCTTGTGTTTGTATAACTCTGTGCCCATTATATTTGCATATATTTCTGCACCTAATATGGCATTTATTTCAGATCAATCGAGTTTATCTTGTTATTGCTTCGATCATCATTTTCATAGCGTTTCTTCTTGCTTTGGAACTTGTTATTGCCTTGCCTGTTGCTTAAATTCTTCCGCTTTGAAGATTTCATTACTGAACTTTTTGTCTGCATTCGGACACAATTTACTGTTGTGAAATTTGCGTTCCGGTTCACATTTTGGACATGGGTTATTGCATTTTTCATATCCACATTTGCCTGAATGGCTACTTCGCAAACAACGTACACATTGTGTACTACACATAGATCATATTGTGTAACATGATTCAAACGTGACACTATATTCATATCCAAAAATTGTGGACACAAAAATATTGTGTGTAAATGACCAATGCACAAAACGCATTTTAAATAGTCAGGTGCATTATCCTTGCTGAAGCGCTTTCTATTGAATTTTTACTACGAATGCTTAGATTCTGCTTTTTAATGCTTGCCTTGATACTTTTGCGTAGTACGTGTTGCTATTTGTTAGAGTTAATACGCACTGTTGTTCAATTTGAACTGAACACAAAATATCACTATACTAACAGTTTTCCAATGCTATTGGTTTGCTTGATACAATGCATACACAACGACCGAGTTTTGTTTTTCTTTTCGAAAATACAGTTTCTTATTTTTTGCTGATACAACAAAATGTCTTATGCGATGCTCAACATGCTTCGATGTGCGTCGCAAATATCCGTTCTAAACATGCATCAACATGAAATTCAATTCTCAGAATTCTCAATACAACCACGTGCTATGCTTATATTGTCGCCGGTTTTGCATGCGCAGCGATTGCTTCGATTTTTTTTCGTTTTCAAATGAATTTCATCACATTTAAATTGATTAATTTCTTCACTTTTGCTTTATGATGAATGCCAGTGTGTTCACGATGACAATGTTCTGCCTTTTAGGTTTTTTTTTTTAGTTTACAACTGAACAATTCTATTTGGTGTGCTCACATTTGCTTGTTTTTGCTTTAAGTGTTTTGCTTCACTTTTTTTTTTATTGATTATATATTTCTTAAAACGTGTGCGGAGAGCGTAAGAGCTGTGTGTATGTGTGTTGTTATAGCTATGCTTGTTTGGGCATTTGCTTGTGCTTGTATATGTTCGTGCTTATATATATGTTAGTGTGGCAGTTCAAATAATATAGGTTCTCCTCCGTCCGGTTTTGCATCCATCGCATCCATCTCCAACTCTTTTCTACTTCACTTCTTCCTTCACTTCATCATTCCACCAGTCCGTCTTCTTCTTACCATTCTTACCAACATGCATTCCTTTGCCGCACCCAACATTACACTCTAAAAATAATCACATTCTTTATTGATATCAAACATCTCATTCTGTTTAACTTGTGTAAATTTTTCTTCTCTATTTACATTCATCGCATTCACTACACTTTCATTCTTTAATTCATTAGCTTTCACTCTAATGATTGTGTTCTGATTTTTACTTGCAACTCCTTTTGGAATACGTAGTTTGCTTGCAACTAAGTAATGATCAAAGTCAACCCAAAACCTCTATACACACGCGTATATATTGGAATTTTACGTAGACATTCTTCCACAATCACGTAGTTGAGAAGAGATTTCTAATTCTGGCCAGGGTTTTCTCATGAAAACATATGAATATTCTTATGTTTAAAAATTGAATTTGTGATGACTAAGTCTGAACTCTGGCAAAAATTCAATAATCTCTTTCCGTTACCATTTGCTTCCATGTCTTCTCCAAAATGACCCAGAATATTCGTAAAATTCTGATTATTTCTACCTACTCGAGCATTTAAATTCCCTACCAAAATCGCATTTTCATCTCCTTTTCGTTAGACAACATCATTCAGATCACCATAAAAATCATTCATATTTTCTGCATTCGTACCCTCACACGGAGAACATAATCACGAAACGACAAACTGTATTACCTAACTTGATTGAAATCCATATCATTCTCTCATTCACGAATCTATGACACACAATCGACTATTCTAGAATGTTATGAATTAGAAATCTTACGTCTCAATTTGCTCTACCAGTCTTTACACCAAAAAACAACACCCTATAAAATGAACCAACCCATTTTCCATTATTGAATAGTCATAATAATGTTGTTGATACAAAGAGCTACACTTATTCGTGCAATATCAACGGATTAAAGACTAAAATACCTGAATTTTTTTCGAATTTATTGATTAATGAGTTCAAAGTTTATATGTTATGTGAAACACATTTGGATTGCACCATCAATAACAATGAAATTTTTCCAAATAATTTTGATGTGTTTCGTTGTGATCGATCGGATCATACTGAAAGGGATCAAACTATTAAGAAGACAAATGGTGGTGGTGTTTTGATTGCCACTCACAAGTCTTTAAATGGTCAGTTAATATTTGATGGTGAATTATATGGTGCAGAAATTATTTGTATTAGTATTAACATTGAATTACGAAAGTTTTATTTGGTTGAATTGTATATTAGACCAAATTCGCCATTCAAAGTTTTTGAGAATATATTTAATGCAATGATTTTCTTATTATCGAAATCAGTTCACAAAGATTCAATTATTGTATCAGGTGATTTCAATTTGCCTGATTTGTTGTGGATTTCGAATGACATTGATAATCCAAACATTTCCTACCCTATTAATGCGTGTTCAAGGAAGGAACTGTTTATTTTGGATTCCTTTCATGAGTTTGGGTTATCACAAATAAATAGTTTTTCAAATGATAATGGTAAAATGTTGGATTTGATCTGGACAAATGACTCAGACTTGTTGTATTGCATAAATAGTGATATTTTCTTGGTAAAGTCTGAGGTTCATCACAAATCCATTGAGATTGTCATTTATGGAAATCAGAGTGATATTAATAATTTCAATCATTGTTTTTATCTTGATTTTAGAAATGCTGATTATAATATTATAAATGATTGTTTCAACAATATTGATTGGGATTTGTTATTTTCTGATGACTCACTTGATGAAAATTTAAACAATTTTTATTCTCGTGTTAATAATGCAATAGATTCTCATGTTAAATTGAAGAAAAAAATGGTTTCCACACATCCGAAGTGGTTTGATTCAACTATGATTAATTTAAAAAATAAATTGAATAAATTGCGTGAAAAAAGGCATCAATCATTGGAAGATGACAATTATTTTAAAGTTTGTTTTATTACGGCACGGATCTGAGGGGTGGTTGACCCGACCGCAATGAATACATGGATCATATTTTTTCTGATTGTTTCTGCTGAAATTTTTATTATTTTTATTGCCGTTCGCGTTACTGCCATTTAAATTATTGTCATTTGAATTGTTGCTATTTGGCTTTTTTTCATTGTTTTGCGCGTTTTTAGTTGTGCTACGCTCATCTCGCTCGACGTTTGAAGCTTTGAGTTCTTCGTTTTTCTGATACGCGTGGCCTATTGCATCCATTAAATTTGAATGTTCGATATTCATTGCCATGTATCAATTGTGTTCTGGTTTCACTATCACAAAAGAATTGTAAAAAAAAAGAATTAAAAAATAAAATGACATCAAATAAAATTAAAATATGTATTATTTTATTTTATTATTCAATTATTCAACAATTTTCACACTTTTTAAATTTGAGTTTTTTATACTCAAATGCGCATTTCGAAAGCAATGCATTCTTCTTCAGTGAGTTTATATCAAAAACTGACTTTCTCATTCAAAAACAAAGCGACAATATTTGCAATGGATATCTGTTTATAGAGTGACAGTATTTTCAATGATATGTTTTCTTTTTGTTCAATAATAAAATTTCTTAAAAATGGAATCTTTTATCTACAGTTGGGCATTTTCGATATAGTTATTAGAATGTTATTATCTTATTAAACTAATAAGATCATACATCTTATTAGTTATTAGTTTTCTATACTAATAATATGTTTAATAAGTATAGTTATTAGAATGTTATTGGTCGAAAAATTTAAAAAACCGCCGAAGCAACTCAGTGACGGCGTATAAAATAGAAACTCGGAAAAACTACAAATCGATTTTTCTCGCTTTTCCGATGGGAATATCGAAAAAATAAAGAAATTTGGTCAGGTATGTTACCCGGATGTATGCTCGAGGTCAAGAACACTATGGACTAGGTTGGGTCCACCTACTCCACAGGATTCACCTGCTTCCAGCCACTTTATTTTTAATTTTTTTTGAAGTGGCTGGAAGCAGGTGAATCCTGTGGAGTAGGTGGACCCAACCTAGTCCATAGTGTTCTTGACCTCGAGCATACATCCGGGTAACATACCTGACCAAATTTCTTTATTTTTTCGATATTCCCATCGGAAAAGCGAGGAAAATCGATTTGTAGTTTTTAGCCTGGACAAAAGACACCTCTAGTTGATAGGTCTTGAAATTTTTTTTACTATACAGGGTGGGCCATATTAACTGTAGCATTTTTTCACACTTACGTAAAAACAACTACAATTGATTTCTAAACATATTTTGTTTACCGTTATGTTTATTCATGTTTTGACAATCTGTTGTGATGATGCACATTGTTGCGCAGTTCTTATTTACTTTGCAATAACAATGGATGTGAAACGTCAGCTCGTTTTGAATTTGCATAAAAAAGGTTTAAGAAAAGTTGATATTTTGCGGCAGCTTCAGGATGAAGATATCAACAGAACATTTATCCATCGCACTATAAAACGATACGAGGAACGTGGAACAGTGAATATAAAAAAAAAAATTGGCAGAAATAGATCGGTAAGAACGAAAAATCTGGTCAAAAAGGTACGCGACAAAATTCGCCGAAATGTCAAAAGAAGTGCCAGAAAATTAGCTCGTGAGCATAATATCAGTCGAACTTCAATGCGACGAGTGTTGAAAGAAGATTTAGGAATGAAACCATACAAAAAAACTCGAAAACACGGTTTGACAATCAAAAATAAGCAAGACAGAAAGCAAAAATGCAAAGAGTTGTTAAGCCGGCGCGCTACTTCAAACATCGTTTTTTCTGACGAAAAGTTGTTCCTTTTGCAGCAAAGTCTCAATGCGCAAAATGATCGTGTTTATGCAGTGAATATTTCAGATATTTCTGAAGAAGATTTGGTCGTTGAAAGATTTCAGAATGTGTCAAAAATCATGGTTTGGGGTGCTGTTTCGGCCGACCACAAATTTCCTCTTGTTTCTTCGTTGAAAGCGGCATTAAGATCAATGCAGCCGTTTATGAAGAAGAAATATTACGTAAAAATTTGTTGCCACATGCCAATAAAATATTTCGAAACGAACCATGGGTGTTTCAGCAAGATGGAGCACCATCACATCGAGCAAAAAGAGTGCAAGAGTGGTTGAGAGAAAATGTGCCTGATTTTATCAACAAAGACGAATGGCCACCATCGTCTCCAGATTTGAACCCGTTAGATTATTTTGTGTGGGGATACATGAAATCGAAGCTCAATGATCTAAAGATTAATAAAATCACAACTTTGGATACATTCAAAAAAAAAATCATCAAGATTTGGAACGATATCCCCATTGAAATGGTGCGCGCCGCGTGTGAATCGTTTCCAAAACGATTATTATTATTATTATTTATTGGTCGATTTTTTGCTTTTTACAATATTGGTTTAACAATGTATGTGTTTAGGTTAAAAATTTGCTTATAAAACAGTCTCAGTTAATTTCTGAGTTGAGACCTATATTTAAATTGCATCCTATGTTTATTTTATTTTATTTTCTACATTTTGCTCTAAATCATTAATCAATAATGGGTAGAAAGAGGTTAGCATGTGTTAGTAGCTGAATGGTCGATATAAGAATTCACGAGTAGAGTTCATCGATGGCCTCATTAGCCATCATCAATAGCTTAAGTTTACATCTCTTTTTAAAATTGTATAAGCGCTCTCTAACGTCCAGTAAGCCCAATTTTATTATGGTATTAGTACATGTGCGGAAAATGCTAAATTTTCCCAGATTTGTTCTGCAATTCGATTGCCTTGGTAAATGATATCGTAATATGTAATTATGGTTCACTGACATTTCTAGTTTGTGGTCACATTTAATCAGATTGTTTTTTATTTTAAATATCAGTAAGGTTTTATTCACGGACAACAATTGTCTAACATTAAGAATTTGGTATTTTTGCATTATTTCGTGAGTATGGATATCCTTTACATAGTATTCATAATTGAACACTCTTCTAATGGCATAATTTTGCGCGATTTGAAGGCGATTCACATCTTTTTTCAGTAACGACGTACTCCATATGGGAGAATTGTACGTTAAGTGACTATTGACTATAGCGTAGTAGATGGAGATTTTAGTTGTTTGATTAATTTTGTTGCCCAGTCTTTTTAGTATGTAAGATATACCAATGATTTTTCTACAAATATTATCAATTTGCATGTTCCATTTTAAATTATTCTGTATAAAGACACCCAAGTATTTAAAATAGGGTACATTTTCCAATACTTGTCCACCCACTTGCAGTGTGAAATCATCATTAGATGCTGCGGTATAATTGAAAAGCATATATTTTGTTTTTTTAATATTAAGAGTTAGTTTATTTGCCACGATCCATTGAGCAATCGCATTCAAGTCTTCCTGAATTTTTTCTTGCAAATTTGTGGCATTTGTATCAAAATATACAAGTACAGCATCATCAGCGAAAAGTATCAATCTGCCATTTAGTTTTATTTTAAAAATATCGTTAATGTATAAAATAAATAATAGCGGACCAAGATTACTGCCCTGCGGAAGTGAAAATTCGTTTTGGTTTGATTGTACGCTACTTTTTACACCATTCATGTCGACATATTGTTTACGATTAGTGAGATAGTTATGGATTAGCCTAGACACATTACCTCTAATTCCATATGCATTGAGTTTTTCAATTAAAAGTTGGTGCGGCACTGTGTCAAACGCCTTGCGAAGGTCAATAAATACAACACCAGCCTTATTGTTTTTTGTTGCATCTAATTTTGTTTGAATAATGTCAACTAGTGTTAGTGTGGCTGATAATGTACCCGATTGTTTTTGAAAACCGAACTGGTTATGGTGGATTAATTTGAATGCTTCGCAATAATCATTTAATCGATCACATAGAAGTGATTCAAACACTTTTGACAAAAATGGTAAAATAGATATTGGTCGATAGTTGGTAGCATGAGTTGGATTTCCTTCTTTGAATAAGGGAATGATTCTTGCTATTTTTAGTTCGCTCGGAAAATCTCCCGCTGCAAAACAATCATTTATGAGTGGAAAAAGGATTTTTGACAGAAGTTTATTGTGATATTTACAAGCAACACCAGAAATACTGTCATTCAAATTGTTATTCGCTTTTAACGAGATTATTTTGTTTTCAATTTCAAATTGTGTGACATCATACAGAACCATTGAATTTGGAAATTCGTTCATATTCAAAATCACTTCTGCAGTAGAATGCTGAATGTTATTATATAGATCTTTACCTACATTAATGAAGAAAGTATTCAATGTATTGACTATGATGTTTTTGTCATTGGTTACCGTTCCATTCATGTCCGTAATAGCTGAAACATTTATGGGGGTATGTGTTTTGTTGTATATGATATTGTTTAAATTTTTCCAAAGGAGTTTTGGTTTGCTGATACAATTATTTATCAATGTAGAGTTGTAATTTGTTCTTGCAGTTTTGCGTAATGAATTTATCGTATTACTAATTTCGTGGTATTTGGAGTCGATAAATGAATTAGTATGGCAGCGTTTTTTAAGCAAGAAGTATTTGTTTTTCTCTCTGATTAAATTTAACAATTCATCGTTGATCCAAGGCTTTAAACATGAACGTTTGGTTTTCATTTCTGATGTTGATGTATGATTTATTTGGCATTGCTTAAGTTTGGCGGTTAATTCATGAAAGTTTATTGGCTTGAAATTATTCAAGACTTGTTTCATTTCTGAATTATATTCTGCAATGTTTAACCTATCATGTAAGATGACTGTATTAGTTCGATTTCTGGTATTGTTTAGTGAACATGATTTTAATGCTAACAATATTTGTTTATGATCAGACAATTGATTGTCCGTGATGGAAAGAAGGTATTCATATCTGATATCATTTGAAATTACATGATCTATTATGGTGTTTGACTGTAAAATTCTACCATTTAAGATCCTGTGTGCAACTCGTGTTGCATATGCTTCTTCTGATTTGTTTAGTAAAATATGTCCATTTGCAGTCAGCGAGTCGATGTATGATTTAACGATTGAAGTATCATTAAGAATATTGATATTCATATCACCAAGAACAATCGAATTACCCAATGTTTCGAGATATGTATTTAATGTATCAATAAAAAGAGAATCATTAACCGTCGGTTTTTTATATACCACCGTTAATGATGTAGATAATTCGACGATATCAATAGTAAGTATGTCGATGTTGTATTTGGACCCACTGTAACGCAGCGCACAGCTGATGTCATTGTGTACAAACATAGCAACACCGCCATGTCCATCCACTCTCGTAGTGAAAAAAGACTTGTAGTGAGGTATATTTATGAAGGGGATGATATAGTCGTGAATTCTTATTTCGGTTAGTGCAATTATTTGGATGTCTTTATTATTATTTTTTTTTTTTTAGATCTATTAATTGAGTCTCCAAATCATCAAGTTTATTGATAACTGAGTTGATATTCAAATAAATGATATTGAAATCACTAAACTGAGTGTTCAGATTAAAATGCCTAATATTAATGTTTTCATGTTGAAATTGCAAAGTATTGTTGGCATAGTTTTGTGTGTTTGATTGCATTACGAAAAATAGTAGGAGCTCTATATTAAATTGTTATTGTTATGTGTATGTATGTGTTAGTTTTGTTAGAATGTTATTTGTATGTGTAGTAAATATAAATAAAATAAAAAGAAAGAAATGCGTAAAAACAAGAGAAGTATAAAATGAGAACAAAAGAAAAGAAAAACACAAATATAAACGTATAAATCAACTGAAAAAAAAAAAAAACTAATATTAAAATGTATTGGTGTCAAAAAATGATTTTTTTTTTTTTTTTTTTTTCTTTTCCTTCTCTTTCCCTATGGTAAATGAATTTATATTGAGCAAAAGAAAAACGAAGAAAGAGAAACGAGAAAGATACAAGACAAAGATTCAATAGACAAAATTTGCGAGTATCTCTATTATAACATGTACGATCAATCAGGTGATAGATGTGTGCTATATGTTTGTTGTTGCTTTCTTTCTCCTTCCTCTTTATGCTATGTTCTTAGTTTGGTAAGTTATGTGTGAGTGGTAGGAGTAATTGTTGGTGTACTTAATATTCTTCTTTGTGCTACGTTCGTATTCTTCATTATCGGTGTGCAAGAACATTACTTATTTTGCTTTTTCGCTCGTTGCTTTTTGACTTGTTCGTTATTGACTTCAGCAGGTCCCTCAGCTCGACGTTTTGTGCCCATTTTAACAGATTTTTGCGTGTGTTTATTGCTTTTGTGAGTAGAGGTGCTTGCCGATACAATTGAGGTACATTGGTTGTTGTTGGTGTTGTCATCATGATGCGTATCGCTGTTTATTTCGTCATCAGACTCTCCGGCACTATCTTCATAATCCATGTTGATTAGTGTGCGTAGCTGTGTTTCGGAAGTTATGACGATCGGTCTATCATTTGTTGTTTTTCGTACTTTAATTTTGCCTCCGTAAGACGTTACTGTTGATAGCTTGCCATCTTTTTTCGCCTCACGGGCCGTTTGAAATAGCTTGTTGAAGAACGGTGTCATATGGTCATTTAAGTAAATTTGGTTTTTTGATTTTACGTTTAACACCTCTTCGACTAGCAGACTTTTTTTGATGCGAATCATGTTGAGAATCTTTTGCTTATAGCTGTAGCTTTGAAATTGTGCGATGATATATTTCCCATTAACAACTGTGTATGCCGAGAAATCATTTTTGTTTATTTGAATATCTAATTTGTTTGCTATTGCTATGATTAAATCGGCCACATTATCATTATTCGTTTCATCGGCTGGTAGACCAGACACACAAATATTATTTTTTAGTTGCTCTTGTTTTAACTGTTCGACATGTGATTGTAGAACGTCTATCGCTTCTGTGTTCTGTTTATTTGCCGATGCCACCTCATCAACTTTTTCGACGACATTTTCAATCTTTTTGTTGGTTTCGTATGTGTAAGTTGCAATACTTGATTTTATGTCGTCTGTGTCCTCCTTACATGCACATTTTTGTAGTAGACTGAAGATGTCTGATAATGATGGTGGCGGCATGCGAGACTCTTGGTTGATGTTATTGTTGGTAGCCGGCATGATGATTGTGTTGCAGTATTATTTGATGATGCCAGTGAACGAATTACCACTACCAATGTACTACTGCACGGTGGTAAAGAACAATACTTTTAATTCTCTTTTTTCTTCTTTTCAATATTTAATTTATAAACAAAAATTGAAATGCTGCTAGTGTCTATTGATTATTTTGCATTACTAATTATTGTCGGTGCTATTTTACTTAGTGTTTTTTACTATTTTTAAATTAACTTCTTGTTACTTTAAGATATTATCACTATTGATTTAGCAGACAAATAATATGTCTTCTATATATTATGAATAGTTGCTCTCAGAGCACGTCTGCTTATGTTGCCGCACCGGTAAAGACTGATTGCGTTTGGTGATTCGCGAAAAAGGAGGAAGAATTAAAACCAATACATGAAACACACATTTTGAACCCTAAACTAACATTTAATAAAAAAAAATTTGATTTCGGCAAAAAAAATACGTTTTTTTTAGCAAATATAAATGTTACAGTTAATATGGCCCACCCTGTAGTCAAAAATTAATTTATTTTTGCGTTTTTCCTACCGGATAACTAAGAAAAATCAATTGGAAATTGATTTATTTTTTATGTATACATACGCAAATAGCAGCTCTGCTCTATAGTCGGAAAGAGCGCCTATTTGTAGGAGATACGAAAGAGCACGCAGCTAAGAGGAGAGGCGAATGAGATGACTGTTATGATGTTGTATTTTGCCAGAATTGGTGATATTATCTTGTTAATTGATGTATTGTAGCCAAAATCAGCCCACATTCTCTCATTTTCTTCACTCCCCATGCTATCATTTCTAATCAATTCAAGGTTCGTATAATTTCTTAGTTCTTTTTTACGTTTATGTGCCAATATTAAATCATCTATTAATTGCTCTTTGTATCCATTTATTTCAGCAATCCTTTTTATTTTATTTATTTCTTTCTCGTAATCATCTCTGCTCATTGGAATGTTCATTGCTCTGTGTATCATGCAATGGAAGGCCGCTCTTTTTTGTTTGAAAGGATAATAAGAATTTGATGTTATGTATCTCGAAGTATTGCTTGGTTTTCTATATATATTGAATTTTAATTTTCCATTGTCTCTTCTTCTTCGATGGTTGCATCGGTTGTTCAATCTAGCGTGGGATTCATCAGTTGTGCCGAAAGAATGGGGTGGTGCTGTTATCTCCCCTCTCCATAAGAAAGGAAGTAATAAGGATTGTAACAACTACCGTGGAATTTCTTTATTGAGCGTTGTCGGAAAAGTATATAGTGCAATATTAGAAAAACGTACCAGAGCTATTGTCGAATCGCTCTTGGATGAAAACCAATCGGGCTTCAGACCGATGCGCGGATGTCAAGATCAAATTTTTTGCATGAGACAACTAATAGAGAAGTTCCATGAGAGAAACAAGGATATGTATGTATGTTTTGTTGATTTGCAAAAAGCGTATGATTGCATACCTAGAGATAGGCTCTGGTCGGTGTTGGGTGAATATGGTGTGAATGGTTCCCTGCTGAGTGCAATTAAGAGTTTGTACAGATATTGTGAAGCGGCTGTGAGAGTGGATGGTGAATTGAGGGAATGGTTTGAAGTGCGAAATGGTCTTCGACAGGGCTGTACAATATCACCGCTTTATATTTTATGGAATAGGGAAACTGAAGACCTGGCTCTCGATAGGGTACGTTGGAGGAGAATTGTTATTGGCCGACCATTACAAAACAGACCAGACGCTGAAAGGCATTAATGGTCTTTAAATGATTGTTGTTATTGTCTCTTGTTACACTTACATCCAGGAAATTAATTTTTCGTTCTTCTTCTTCTTCATATGTAAATTTAATTGTTGTATACTGTGTGTTGTTGAGTTGATTTAAAAAACTTCTAATGTTATGTTTTTTAACGATTGCCCAAATATCATCCACATATCGATACCATATACGTGGAAAATTACTCTGATTTGTTAATTTTGTCTCAAGATGTGATTTGCGATGAATGGACCCAATGGCGAACCCATACAACATCCAAAATTTTGCTTATAACATTTTCCATTGAATTGAAAACAATTTTCTTGCATGCATATTTCAGTTAATCTCACCAAATGATCTATTTCTTCCAAATTAAGTTTGTTTTTAATTAACCATTCTCTCAAAATTTCAATTGTTACATCAATCGGTACATTTGGATACAACGATTCAACGTCAAAAGATACTTGTACTTCATTTTCAGCTATTTCCAGATTCTTGATTTTGTTCACAAATTCTATTGAGTTTTTTATCGATTTTGTTTCAAATTTGGTTTTCATTGAATTGAATTTTTGCAATAACCATATTGCAAGTTTTTCGGTTGGTGCATCATTATTTGTAGTTATTGGACGAAACTTTCTTCCCGGTTTATGTAGTTTTAGTTGTGTGTAAAATCTTGGTAGTTTTGGATTGGATACATGTAGTTTTAAAGTGAAATGTTTTTCCTTGTAAAATTCTGCTGCATTTTTAATTGCCTCTTTTGTTCTCTTTATCATTCCCGTCAAAGGAATTAAGAAGAAAGCATTGAAGAAGAAAGCATTGCTTTCGAAATGCGAATTTAAGTATAAGAAACTCAAATTTAAAAAGTGTGAAAATTGTTGAATAATTGAATAATTAAAACACACGAAAATCTCTAGAAAATATTTCAATAATTAAAATATGTACAAAAGACACAAGACGTAAACAAACAACTGGATTGTATTGAGATGTCAATTGGGTGTATACAATAAGGAAATCTTGTCTTTATTTCCGTCCATGATTTGGTAGAAATATCGCCCAACGCCGTAGCATTTGCTACGCATACAGCTGTTTTATCGGGCGCTAGCTTTACCATCATATCGGCGTTGGCAAGAAATTGAATAATTTGCGGTTGACTCTGGCTCGAAAAATCGGTCACACCGCTTAAAATAGCTTCGATACTTATTACCATATTTCCCGTGTTTTGTGAAATTTCATGCGAATTTGAACGTGATTGAACAACTGGACTTGATTCCTTTTCTAAAGGGTCTTTATCAAGAGAATCGTTAGTTGTATCGCCAATATTATCAGAGCCGGTTTCGTTCGGAAGTGTTGAACTTGAATAACCCAAACCATCACCGTTTGACGAACTCTGATTGAAAAAAATTTGACTGCTATCGTCCTCAACTGTGTCTTTATCGACAACTTTCCCTATATCTATTTGACCAAAACCGCTTGGCAAATTGGTTTTTAGATCCAAAACGATCAAAGCTCGTAATAATTCTAGTTTAAGATCGGATATTTTTTAGATAGATTGGTTTTCGATGCCTCGGTAAGCGATGCGTATGTTTGCGCACCGTAAACAACGAAATCGTTGTAACTTCTAATTAAATTGGTTTTATAACTATTTATTCTATCTGACCTTGCGAGTTGATCGTTTGGTAGATGTCTCGGCGTTTTAGCCGTCGGCTCATACACAAGAATTTTTTTTATAGCTTTGTCTAATTCGTCGAGGAAAGAATCATACGTGGCTTGATCAAATTTTTCTGTTTCGTTCGACATAAATTATAAAATAAAAAAAAAAAAATATAAAACGCGAATAAATTTCTTCGATCTATTGTTTTTTTTTTTTTATCTTAGTCAGCATACAAAAATGAGTGAAAGATAAAAAAAAAAATCTACTTATTTATCGTACAACTTGCGAAAATGGAATTTACTTTGGACTCTAACCCGCGTACTTTGCTAACGTTTTGTTTTATTTAAAATCAAAATAATGAAAATACTCCAATTACAGTTTTCGTTCGTTGCTTTGCGGTTTTTTTTTCGTCACTTCTTCCTTCTCGTCGCTTCTTTTTCCCCAGTCAGCTTTTTTTTGGTTTTCGATGAATTTATTCGACACGTTTTATATTTTTTTTTTCTCAATGAATGTTGGCGTGAATTGGTGTTTGTTGTGCGAAAGATGCTGGTTGGGAAGCAAATGGTGGTTGTTGAGGTACGTAAGATGCTTGATAAATGCTCACGTCACGGTTTGTACGGGACTTTTTCAACAACTTCTCAAAATATGATTTGAGCACTAAGAGCGAAAGCACGATTGCCACAACGACGGCAACGATAGTGAAGATATCGTTTATGCTGAATTTTCCCGTCGATTCACCCGTGTGTGGAAAATTGATCGTAATATTCGGATGAATTGCGACTTGCTCCTCGTTTACACTTTTCCCCACTTCGTAACCAGTGTATGCGATGAGACTTCCCTCAATTGATTTCTTTCCAATTTTCCGAGCAATCTGTGTAAGACTGGTTCCCACAGGGGGCGAATCACCATTGAAAATTCATAAAGACTGAAAAGTACTGAAAATAATTAAATATGATTGAAATTGACTTAAAATGACTGAAAATAACTAAAATTGATTTAAAATCATTGGAACAATGTGAACTGTCAAAACAAATATTCAAAATTACATTTGTTAGCTTATGAAACATAACCATTGTGTAAGGCAGCAAAAATGGAAGATTTTTAGTCTAAATTAGAATTCGATTTATCAATAATAATTCCAAAATACATAAAAACAATATTTTCATTGAATCACATTAATGATTCACTCACATTTAAACATGTCGATGATTCCATAATAGATCAAGTTGAAGTTTTTACAAAAACTGTTCTGCCAAAACTTATTTCAGAATGGGAATCATCTGGAAAATTGAAGTGTATAAACAAAGAAGACTATTTTGGACCTATTTATGCACAAAACTCAAAATCTTTCAAATTTGTCGTTGGTGATCGTATTTTAATATTAGAATTAGCAAAATATGTGAAAAAAATTATCGGAACCAATACAAATTATTTTATAAGTCAAGGAAAAATGGTTTCAACTAAATCAGAAATACATGTTTGTGATGCAATAAGTGGCAAGGAAAACGAATTTCATACGCAATATTTGTTGGCTCCGTAACAATTCAACGGCCAATGTCGCACAAAGTAAATTTGTATATGCCATAATTATGTACCAATTATGTACTATGCGTACCTACATTCAAATATTTTTGTACCTCAATTTCAGAGCATGGAAACAGTTGACATTGACGTACACTCTATTACAAAATAACATGTACTCTGTTACTACATTGTTCCACGGAAGGAACAGCTTGTTCCTCCCGTGGAACATTTCATGTAGTTCGGTACACTGCACAGACAAAATTCAGGTGGCGCCATGAGTAGCAAATTTGCTGTTTCCTAGCTTTGCTCAATTTTAATATTTTTTTTTCAAATATCAAATTTTTCCAAAACGCATTTTTTTATTTTTATGAAAAAACGAAAAACTAAATATGTCATAATTTTGTACCAATTTTGTACCTAATCAATCTGCATTCAAAAAATTTTTTCCTCAATATTTGATTCTTTTTTTTGAAAATTTTATTTTTACAGAGAAAATTTTTTTTCTTGTCTTTTGTGAAAAATCAAAAGTTGAGAATGCCATAATTTTGTACCAATTTTGTACCTAACCAAACCGCATTCAAAAAACATTTTTATGAATATTTGATTCTTTTTTTCGAAATTTTTTATTTTACAAGAGAAATTTTGAATCAAAAATCCGGGCGAAATTAAATTTTTTTTTTTTTCAGTCGAGATACAGGAAGCAGTGAAAGAGAAAAGAGTGAGATGTATGCGTTGGATGCAAAGTAGAACTGAGGAGGATTTAGAATTGTATAAGGAACAGAAGAGGATAGTGAAAGAGTTGGTGAGAGTAGCGAAAGAGGGCGAATGGGTGGAATTTGGTAGAGATTTAGAAAAAGCAGGGCAACAGAGGAACAAAGTTTTCTGGTCGAAGGTTAAGAATATACGTAACGGTGGGAAGAAACAAGCGCCAGGTGCTGTATTAGTTAAGGCAGGGGAGTTAGTGATTGGTAGAAAGAATGTGTTGAAACGTTGGAGAGAATATTTTGAGGAACTTCTGAATGTTGATAATAGAACAGAGTTGAGTGTTAGCGCGAATGAAAGTGTGAATGAAGTCGAAGAAGAAGAAATAAGCATAGGAGAGATAGAGTTGGCGGTTAGAAAACTAAGTTGGGGCAAAGCAGCAGGAGTGGATGAGATTAGGAACGAATATTTAATTTGCAGTGGTTCAGTAGGGATTCGATGGTTGCATCGGTTGTTCAATCTAGCGTGGGATTCATCAGTTGTGCCGAAAGAATGGGGTGGTGCAGTTATCTCTCCTCTCCATAAGAAAGGAAGTAATAAGGATTGTAACAACTACCGTGGAATTTCTTTATTGAGCGTTGTCGGAAAAGTATATAGTGCAATTTTAGAAAAACGTACCAGAGCTATTGTCGAATCACTCTTGGATGAAAACCAATCGGGCTTCAGACCGATGCGCGGATGTCAAGATCAAATTTTTTGCATGAGACAGCTAATAGAGAAGTTCCATGAGAGAAACAAGGATATGTATGTATGTTTTGTTGATTTGCAGAGAGCGTATGATTGCATACCTAGAGATAAGCTCTGGTCGGTGTTGGGTGAATATGGTGTGAATGGTTCCCTGCTGAGTGCAATTAAGAGCTTGTATAGATATTGTGAAGCGGCTGTGAGAGTAGATGGGGAATTGAGTGAATGGTTTGAAGTGCGAAATGGTCTCCGACAGGGCTGTACAATATCACCGCTTCTATTATTATTATTTATTATTTATTACGAAACCTAAATTTATGTCAATATGTGTTCACTAGCAAGCTAGTAAACATGCTGGTCAAAGACCCAATGAGACATAAATTCCGCCCATGGTACGACTTTAGCAAAGAGAATACAATCAGGGGTGGGATGGCATTAAAGTGAAGCTTCAATACCAAGATTGGATCCGGAAAACCATGGTAAAACCGGCCTGCCTCTGGAGAGACAGGGGAAATACAATAATAAATTCACTTAAAATTAAATTACGTTAACAACAAGCGGACTATTCAATGACATTTTTTTGTGCTTCGAATACTAAAGGTTCAACAGATGGCGCCTGTGATATGTTAAATGAATTTAAGTGTATTTATTTTTCTGAACACAATACAATATTTCTCGATACATTTTGTTCTATATATGGAGACTTGAGTGTCACTAGATGGAGGTTAAAGCGAATTTGTCATACTATTGTCAATGTTACAGCATTCAATGCACTCAAAGTTCGGTTAACAATGATGAATAAAGCAATAGAAATAACAAAAAAAAATAAAAATAAAAATAAAGTGTAAAGAAGAGAAAGTATAGAAGAGAGAGAAATAGCTTAAAACTAATTGGAAAAGAAATTGCACGACATACCACCGAGTGAATGAAGATAAGATTATATTTTTATATTATTGCACGGACCGTAGATGATTTTTTAACGCGTTTTTAAATGAAGCTAACGAATCATTGTTTCTAATTTCAACCGGTAAACTGTTCCAAAAATTAATTGCAGAGTAACTGAATGCACGTGTATCAAATGCGGTACGCGGATTGAAATTAACGCGAAGGTTGTCTGGATAACGCGACGATTCACCGTTTCGAATAAACATGTGATTCAGATATTTAGGAGCCTTTTTTGACAACTGCTTGAATATTAAGACGGCCGACTGAAGCTTTGCTCTACTTTCAGGCGTCAAACCATTCAAACGCTCACGGTATTCAGTAACATGTTCACTACGCTTTAATCCGAAAACATATCTAATCTTATCGTTGTCAGCGATGAGATCACGATTGAGCTGATTTAGAGTGCTATGTGCACCCCAACCATAAGTTACTACATTCCCATAATCCATAATGGGGTCAATGAGCGCCGCAGCCATATCACGTTTGATATAATTGGGTATAAAATGCTTTGTGTGCCGAATGCGATTTAACACACCATACACTTTTTGCAATTTACACTTGTCATGTTCATTGAAAGAGAGATTTTCGTCAAAAATAACACCAAGGTTTTTAATTGACTTACAGAATTCGAGTTTTTCATCACCAATTTTAACATCATTGATCGCATCAAAATTTAACCGACTTGTGTGATATTTAGAACCGATGATCATTACTTTCGATTTAGAACCGTTTAATTTCATACCGCGACGTTTAATAAAATCATTTAATTTTGCGAGATCCGAATTTACTAATTCAATACCGGTATTTATTTGATCAAACTCAACTTCAATAAGAGCTTGACAATCATCCGCGAATAAATGACCGGTCATATTTTCAAAAATGTTAAGCGTGTCGTTAAAATAAAGCGAGAAAAATGTTTGACCGAAATTGCTACCTTGAAGAACACCGTTATTGATCGCGATAAAATCCGATTCATTATTACCGACTTTAACTTTTTGCTGAATATTACTATAAATTGATTTGATTAATTTCGTAGCGTTGTTAGAAAAACCGTATGCTTCGCAAACTTTTAAAAGAGCATCATGCGGAACGGACGGAAATGCACTCTTTATATCGAGCGATACAAAAATAACAATTTTCTTGCGATTTATTGACGATCTGATGCTCTCAGAGATGTTCAAAAGTGAGGTGGTACAACTGTGATTTCTACGGAAACCAGACTGCCGCTCATGCAGCTTTGACTCTAAATAACCAGTTACCTGATTATTCAATAGAACGGCGAAGATTTTTGGAATGACAGAAATGATGCTGATTGGTCTATGTTCTGAAACGGAAGTGGGATTTGGAACTTTATTGAGAGGTTTAATGATGATTTTATTCCAATCAGCTAGATAAACACTATGAGAAATGCAATAATTGAAAATGAAAATAACATGATTGAAAATTATTGGAATGATTAAATGGAGGAATTTAAGCGGTATGCCATCATCTCCAATAGCATTGCTTTTAACTTGCTTATAAGCATAAGCAAATTCATCAAAGGATATTTCTTGAAAGGAAAAAGTAGATAGGATGTTTGTAGGTAGGGATAAATTATTAAGGTCAGCCCCTTGGGATGAGTGAATTGAGGCAAAAAATTCATTGAAATCATTAAGATTATAATTATTTAAAATTTCTGAATCATCACTGTCATCCTTGCTAGATTTGCAACAACCAAGCGATTCAATAATACTCCACTTAGATCGCATGGAGTTAGCCATATTGAATCTCTCAACCGTTGTCTTCTTTTTACTAGAATTAATCAGAGACTTGACTCTATTGGCTTTTTCCTTATAGATGTAAAGTAACTGCTCATGAGTAACTGCATCACTATGATTGTTTAATCTACTATTTATAATTTATATGGACAAACTGATCAAGTCAGCTAAGCTGAGGGGTAACGTAGTTTTGGGGGGAAATATTATCTCCGCTCTTGCATATGCGGATGACCTAGTATTGTTTGGGGGCTCAGAACAAGAGCTACAAAACAGCATTAGCGATTTAGAAGCGGCTTGTACGAACTATGGAATGACCATTAGCAGTTCAAAGACACAGGTTATGCATATAGGGAAAGATAGGAAACAAGCAAATTGTATGTTGAATGGAGGTGTGCTTGAGCAGGTGTCGCAATTCAAATATCTAGGATGCATCTTTTCGGAAGATGGCAAACTGGATAAGGAGTTCGAACATCGCAGAGTGAATGGTAATAAAGTTGTTGCTCAACTTAGGTCACATGTTTTCAATAAGCGAGAGTTGAGTAAGGAGACGAAGTTGATGATTCATGGGTCAATCTTCAGACCAACTATCACGTATGGCAGCGAGAGCTGGGTCGATTCAAATAACTTAATTCATGGTTTGGAGGTGGCTGATATGAAAGTTTTACGTATGATTTCGGGTGTTTCGCGTAGGGATCAATGGGAAAATAGAATTAGGAATGAAAGAATACGGGAAGATTTGAATGTGGATTCGATTGATGAAGTAGCAAGAAAGTCTAGGTTGAGATGGTTTGGTCATGTGCAGCGTATGAATGAGTATCGTTTGCCAAAGTTAATTTTGAATGCTGAAGTGAATGCACCGAGAGGTAGAGGTAGGCCGCGAAGACGATATTTGGATTCGGTAAAAAATGATTTCAATGAAAGAGGGTATGGCTGGAATAGGGAAACTGAAGACCTGGCTCTCGATAGGGTATGTTGGAGGAGAATTGTTGTTGGCCGACCATTACAAGACAGACCAGACGCTGAAAGGCATTAATGGTCTTTAAATGATTGTTGTTGTTGTTGTTGTTTTTTCAGTCGAAAGGAATCAGATAAAAATCAAAAGAAGTGACAGAAACTGGGTTAAATCGTTTAAAAAACATTTTACTTTTTCCAAGGAAATCTACATTATTTTATTTGTAGAGTTTTTATTTATTTATTGCAATATGCAATGCCCAAATCTAACTGAATCAATTTCAATTTTTAATTAGTCTCCATAGAAGTCGATGCAATAGGCTCATCTTTTTGGCTTTCGTGTTTACTAAAATAAATAATAAAAAATATGATCCTCCAAATAATGCGAAAACTGAGGCTAAACATAGAAAAAAAATTAAATAACATACTACATACCGTTGATTAATTGATTCAAAGTTTGCGTTCCGGACACTTTCTTGCAATTTGCTACATGTTCTTTCGTTTTTATATGTTTTCAATGTCTGCGTGCCCTTTGTGGCGAATCGAAAGATCTTTACCGCAATTATTGCAATGACAATGATCTGATTTTCCATTTTTTACACTAGTAAATCCTGGAAAGGATTTACTGTACTCACTATTCCATTTACATGCACCACTAGTAGGGTAGCAATTTATGTTCTGGACCACTTTGAGGTAGGACATGGCATGAACGAAAGTCATTGCCCTTCGATCAATGCCCTTTCAAAGTGGTCATGCTCGATATTAAAAACAGCGAAATCAGCACAATTAATTTTGTTCGAAAAAACGAATCAAAACTTGATAGTCAAAACATACTTCGTTCAATCAAGAAAAAAAAACACATTTTTGTAGATGTCATCATCTCATTTTGGTCATGCTCGATATTAAAAACAGCTAAATCAGCACGATTTAAAAATAAGCACATAATTTCGTTACTTATCGCATAAATTATGTATATACAATACAATAAATACAACATAAACCATTTTAAGTTTTTGTTTTGCTCTATCAGCAATCTGAGACAATAAGGTGGTGTAATCATATTTTTCGCTGAATCATTAATGTTGGCAAAAAAAAAAAAAAAAAAAAAAGAAAAAAATATGCTACATTTTTCGATTTGACATTTAATTTTAACTGTACAAGTGTTTTCTGTTGCAATTTCACACATACAACAACAAAATTAGACTATATAAGGATGAATTTTCTTCAAGGGGAAAAGTACTAGAAAGAGCAATCCAATCTAGTATTAAATAAATCCCGATAAATCCCATCAAATCACATCCAATATTGTCTTACTAAAATAAAATACACATACATTACTCTTGACACATTATGATTTGTCAAAATCCCAGTATAGTGAATTATATTTAAATGTCATTTTTGTTTGATGTGTTCCATTTAATTTCAGAAAAAGATTTAAAAATTAACATGGAAATAAATCATTATATATTTTCAAATTTGTTTCTGAAATTGAATGGAACACAACAAACACAAATCATATTTAAATACAAAAATATCTCACTATATTGGGAGTTTGACAAGTCATAATGTGTCAAGAGTAATGTATGTGTATTTTATTTTAGTAAGACAATATTAAATGTGATTTGATGGGATTTTTCGGGATTTTTTTTGTACTAGAATGGATTGCTCTTTCTAGTACTTTTCCCCTTGATTTTCTTGGTTCTTCACTCAGTTCAGAAATCCAAACAGAAAATGTCAGAGTTAATTTCATTTGAAGAACGTAATTTTGCATTTCAACATCGGTTGGAACAAGGGGCGAATTACGATGCTAATATTTGCTAGTTTTGCTAGTTTTCTAGTTCCGAATATTTTGTATAAAAATTAATATTATGACATGTTATCAATTGATTTTAGTTTTGATTATTTGTTAAAGTCGTTTATTGTAACACTTCAAATCAATTTAAATACTTTAATTTGCAATGAAAGGTGAATAATAACAACAATAACACTTTTTACAAATGTTGTATTTCTGCTAATTTCTGCTAGTTTTTGCTAGTTTTGCTAGTTTTGCTAGTATTTCAAGTTCGTGAATCGCCCTTTGGGTTGAATAGTAAATCATGGTCACATCGATATTTCTCAGTTTTTAGATGATGCATTCATTTTGTTTGAAAAACGAATCAAAACTTTGTTGGAAGAGCATTATATCTTGAAAGTGGGTTCCTGTTTCTATGCTAATTTTGAGAAAGTTATCATCACAAGCGAAGGCGAAACGAAGGAAACAGAACCATTTTACTTGCATACCAGAACAGAAATTGTGGATTTTGATATAAATTTACTTTCTTTTTATGTTGAATATATTAAAACAGATTGTTTCTATACTGATATGTCGGAAAACTTATCAAAATTTGACACGAGTGATTTTCCTGTAAAAAATCGTTTCAACATCCCACTTGTCAATAAAAAGGTGCCGGGTTTATTCAAAGATGAACTGAATGGTGAAATTTTCACTGAATTCTTTGGTCTACGTAGCAAGATGTACTGCGTAAGATCGGAAAACATTGAAAAAATGAAGAAAGCCAAAGGAGTTAAAAAATATGTTTTGAAGAATAGTATTCAGTTTCAAAATTATATTGATTGTATTAAAGATAAAAATCGTTATGTTTCAAGAGATCAAAACACTTTCCGTTCGAAAAACCATACTGTATTTAGCATTAAGCAGACAAAAGTAGCTCTAAGTCCAATGGATAACAAGAGATTTGTATTAGATGACAATATTGAAACATTACCATGGGGTCATTATCGAATTCCGATATTCAATTGACAAAATAAAATAAAAATCATTTGTTTTTATGATTAAAATTAGATATGGTTTATTCATTATTATTTTTTTTTTACAATTAGAAGAACTTTAATTTATATAATTTTATTTTTGTGAACTCTCGAAATTTTCTTTCAACATCGATGCAAGTACTTTTGCACAATGAAAATCCGAAGAATCAACCTGTTTCCATTTGTGATGATCGCAAATTTTCGAATTGTGGTTAGCATTCAATGAGTAAACATCCATCTCCTCAATAATAATACAATCGATTGGTCCACAGTTGCGATACATATGCTTTAACCAGCTAACCTTTTCAACTCCTTTCACAACTATCGATTTTCCAATTAGTTTGGGATAAGTTTTTTGTAAAACCTCAATTATGTGAACATTGCCAGAATCATATGGAAGTCCATGAAAATGATGAGTAAGCCATATTGCTTGTCGTTTGTAATATGATGACAACTTTTCGAATGAATATGGTGACTTAATGATTTCATGATAAAAAAAATCATTTGAAATCATGCAAAATTCTTTGCAAATGAATCGGTTACGATAAGTCTTGAAACCTTGAACGTCTATGAAAACCATGTTCTTGTACAACTCTTTTCTTTCAAAATCCCACATCTCATTTTCTTCGGAATCCAGTAACTCAAAGATTGGACCATCGGTTATATCCATATCCGAAAATGCGCTTTGTTCGTGTTGGTTGACTACCATTGTAGATTCACTTTTGTTGCTCATTGTTTGGCGTTCAATTCAAGACTGATAATCTCAGTAGAAAATACGTTCTCTTTTATAGTGTCCGTTTTTACTCAATGATGTGACGTTCTCGCAATTCTTCAATAATGGAATTTATTTCTTGATCGTGATTCGTGTTACCAGCACCTTTTGATGAAACCAACAATTTCAAACGCGCACACAATTCGTTTGGATCATCATAATATTCATATACAATATTTTCTGAATAAGGAATGAACTTTTTTTCTAAGCATCTACCAGCATGAATTCTTTTCTTTTTCTGACGTGTAACCAATTCTAGGCTTTTTTCATCAACTTCTACTTTTCGACATTTTGGTGCAACAACTCCTACATAAAATCCCTCTTCATCAAAATCATCAGGACTTATCTGAACTTTACGATTTTTTCTGTTCTTTGAATTAGAATTCAAATGATTTTTAGAAGCATATATTTTTCTTCTTTCTGTTGTTAGAAGTTCCTGATAATAACCTTCATCATGGAAATCAGGATTTGGCGGGTTTTTACATCTTTTTTCATACGTACAATTTTCCGTCTTTTTGGTTTAATCGCTCCGACATGATTATTCATAACATCAAAATCTTCTGGACTAATTAT